>SNQJ01S0101924.1:26157-71548 GCA_010110895.2 Picea sitchensis
CAATATTAGGGCTTAACAAGCCACTTGGGAAGGTAAATACTCTAAGAGAGTTCCTTAGAAGCTTCATAGAGTTAATAAAAGATGAAAGTGCACTGAATACATTATATGAAATGATTGATCATTGTATGCAAGACAAGGGAACTCCCATCGCACAGAGGGTAGCGAATCAGGTACTGTGTAGAAAGAGGACCAATGGAGAATTCAGATTAAGCGTGCAAATTGGGGAATATGATGTGGATAATGTTATCTTGGACTTGGGGTCTAATGTGAATGTGTTACCTAAACAGACATGGGAGATGATGGGAAAACCTAAGTTGATCTAGTCTCCTATTCAATTAAGGATCACAAACCCGCATAACATAGTACCAATTAGTTGATTGACAAGAGTACCTGTGAACATAGACAAGGTGCGTAGTACATCATACTTTGAAGTTATTGAGATCGTGGATGATAGTCAACCGTATCCAACATTTATGGGACTTGAATGGGTCTTTGATATTTAGGCGATCAATAATATGAAGAGGAGAGAAATGATATTTGAAGTCATATATTTGAAAGTTAATGCACCATTCGACCCAAAATAAGGAACGAGGTACATAAAGCCAACAAAAGGGAATGACATTGATAACTTGTATAACATGACTATGCGGATGGATGATTATGTTAACCCCACTATAGATGGTGCGCTAAGTTGGAGAAGAATTATTTCATGTGCATCAGATTAAGAGGAAGGTTCGAAGCATTGGCAATAGAGGATGCATGAAGTATCGACTAGATGATGTGCGCACATAACTTGATCCTTGCGCTAGATTGGAATGGAGTTACATGATCCACCCAGGTATGATGGATTGATGGAGATAAATTTGTTTATAAATTAATTTCAATCACAGGTACCTGAAAAATAGAGGTTGGTAGCACTAGATTTTGTCCTAAAAGATACTTCAGCTAGATGGTGGGTTACACACAAACAAGGGATGGAAGACCGGTCATAGTGTCGAAGGCTAGTGCAAGTGAGATTTGGTCTTGTATTGGAGAATATTACACATACGTATATAGGGGAGAGTGATCCAGTAGGTCACGTTGAGTAGGTGCAGAACCTTATGGAGTTTAGTACCAGAGAGAGAATGGATGCACAGATTTATACATACACTAGATACAATTCCGAAGAAATGGTATCTGGAGATGGAAATGCATAGAGAAACAACAAGTTGGAACAAACTGGTTCAAAGGTTCTAGATGAAATTTAATTTTGAACACAAATCCCCATTAATGGATGTAATGTTACATGCTATTGGAAACAATATCTTCTCAGAAGAAGGGTCGATGGAGCCGGTACTAGTATGTGGTACACACAGAGATGTTATGACTGTCCATGAGTGACTAGAGTGTTACAATGTTGCGAAGGAATAACTTGATGAAGAAGATCCCATGAATGTGCAAGTACCTGAAAAATGAGGAGAATGGGTAGTAGAAGGGCCAAATATTGAGTCTACTGCATACACACAACTAATAAAGACATGGAAGGTAAACATTGGGATGAAAAACAATCCAAATTTTGCGTAGATATGGGATTACTGGAGTGATGAAACAGTGGAGAAGATTGCATATTTAGTTCACGAATATCAAGATATCCTCCCAACTACATTCTCATAAATGAAGGGGATAGATGGGGACTTGGGCAAGATGAATATTCGTTTGAAACTAGTTGTTAAGCCAATGCAATAGAGACCTTACAGGTTAAATCCGAAGTACAAAGAGAAAGTGAAAATAGAAATAGACAGAATTTTGGATGCAGGGATCATTGAACAAGTGGTGGAATCATACTGGGTAAAGCCAATGGTAGTGTAAGACAAGAAAACATGAGGAATYAGGATTTTCATAGATCTGAGGAAGTTGAATGATGCATGTTTACATGATCCATTTCCAACACCATTCACATATGAGTTATTGGAGAACGTAGGAGGCCAAGAGGCTTATTATTTAACATATAGATTCTCTGAGTACCATTAGATAAAAATTGCACAGGAAGATTGGTACAAGACTCTTTTTGACACAGAGTTGGGAAGTTATCACTATACAATAATTCCCTTTGGATTGAAGAATTCCCCTGAAGGTTTTTCGAGATTTTTGGTTGCAACGTTTAAGGGATTTATTCATAAGTTCCTTGAAGTATAATTAGATGATTGGACTATGTTCAGTCTACTGAAGGATCACAACGAATTACTCAAGCTAATGTTGGATAGGTGTAGACAGTTTCATATTTCACTGAGTTTGAAGAAGTGTATTTTTTGTGCACCGTTTGGAATTTTATTGGGCCATGAAGCCTACAAGTAGGGCTTATTAGTGGATATAGCCAAGATTGAAATGATTTTGGATTTACAACCACCTACATCAGTCAAAAAACTGAGGGAAACTCTGGGTCACACAAGATATTACAGGAAGTTTATCAAAGTCTATCTACAGATCACAACACCTATAGAAAAATTACTAAAGAAGGAAGAAAAGTTCTAATGGAATGAAGACTGCCAGAAGAGTTTGGACACCTTAAAGAAGAAACTAGTGACCACATTGATTTTGATCTTTCCAAATTGGAAAAAGGAGTTCTATGTTCATGTAGATGTATCGTCCATATATTTGGGCACAATACTATCTCAACCGGGGGAAGGGGACATAGATCATCCAATTTCTTTTTCAAGTACGAAGTTGTCTATAGTGGAGAATAATTACAACACTACAGAACGAGAAGGATTGGCCATGGTATACGCGCTGCATAATTTCAAACATTATTTATTGGGTTCTCACTTTAAGATGTACATAGACCATTATGCACTAAAATACTTAGTGAACAAGCTAGTGTTGGGGGGGAGAATATGCAGATGGCTATTTTTGTTTTAGGAATATGATTTTGAAGTTGTGGTGAAACCAGGGAAGTTGAATGTAGGACTAGATCATTTATCGCACATACTATCAGGAGAAGATGCAGGGAATTTAGATGACAACTTACCAGATGCAAAAATATTTGCAGTTAAAATGGTGGATGACTACTTCATGGATATCATGCAGTTTCTAAGTATAGGAATGGCCCTGTCAGACATGATCATTGCATAGAAGAAAAAAATAGTAGTGAAAGTAGTAGATTGTCAGTTTATTACAAGGAAATTATACAAGTTGGGTGCAGATGGAATATTGAGGCGGTGTGTATTGGAACATGAAATACCGAGGATACTCACAAAAGTGTGTGAAGGGATTGCAGGAGGACACTACATAGGTAAAGCGACTGCACAAAAGATCTTGTGCGCAAGGATCTGGTGGCCCACACTTCATAAAGATGTTAAAGAATATTTTTAGTCATGCTATTTATATCAAAGGGTAGGAAAGCCATCCAAGAGGGATGAGATGCCTCTACATCCATAGGTTATGTTAGAAGCGTTTGATAAATGGTCAATATATTTTGTTGGACCAATCAACCCATCAGCAAGAAGATCAAGAGAAAGGTACATAATCACTGTGACACAGTATTTGACTAGATGGGAAGAAGCAACAATAGTCGTATACTGCACTATGAAGACTATTGCATGATTTCTATTCGAGAATGTAGTCACACGATTTGGATGTCCATGTATATTACTCAGTGATCGAGAAACCCACTTCTTGAATAAAAAAATTGCAACATTGACTGAGGAATTTCAAATTCATCATCAAAAGAGTACCCCATATCGTCCTTAGGCTAATGGGACAGTTGAAGCGATCAATAAAATTCTAGAGAATGATTTGAAAAATATCTACAACATAGGGAGAGATGATTGGGACTTAAGAGTTCCTGCAGTTTTTTGGGCCTATAGGACTACAAGAAATAAGTTGATAGGGCAGACACCTTTTAGGTTGGTCTATGGGAAAGAAGCAATGATGTCGATGGAGTTTATTCTACCTAGCCTGAGCGTTGTAGGAATTATTGATCTATCAGAATCTAGAGAAGTAGAAGAGAGACTATCACAATTAGTACAACTTGAGGAAGATCGGTTTATCATAGGTTTCCACTAGAAAGTCCAGAAGGTAAGAAAGAAGGCATGGCATGACAGACACATTAAACAAAAAAGGTTCCAAGTGGGGGAATTAGCATTACTCTATGATAACAAGTTTATGCAACATCCTAGAAAGTTCAAAATGCACTAGTTAGGCCCATATGTGAATAAGCAGGTGACAGAGGCAGGTGTTGCACAGTTGGAAACACTACATGCAAAATTCCTTGGGGGAATGGTGAATGGGAGTCAGTTGAAAATCTATAGAGACGTTCGATTGTCTGCACTGTAACCTAAAATGCGCCACAACACATGTATCATAGTAAGAAGAAATATATATATTACAGAGTACAAAATCATAAGAAATTGCGAAGAAGGAATGATTGTTGTGCTATCAGGATGAAACTGCGCCAATTAAGAAAAAATACACATAAGCAAAAACCGCACAACAAACAAACACGGAAGCAAGAAAATTTGTTCATTATAGTACTGACAAGATTGTTAAAGGAATTAAAGCATGAAAATGACGGCTACAAAGTGGAAATGACAGATCATAATGACATCGTATAATCAAAATTGGAAAAATCCACTGGAAATCATGACAGATTGGAATTACAAGGCAAAACTCCAACATTGGATTTGGTAATAAATCCACATTTATTCAAGCATTCATCAACCATGTTGGTGGATTGGACAAGTTATTTAAGGCACGAAGGGATATGAACAATTGGAAAGGAGGCAAAAAAATCCATTAATGGTCGCCAAGCGTGAGTTATTGTTACTACGAGCTACATGCAAGAAAGAGTGAATAGAGAATAGGAGTAGAGCCAAGAAGGATATATAGAGCCAAAGAAGTTGTCCAGGATTACCAATGTTACAGAAATGGCACCACCAAAAGCACCAATTCTCGTACCAAAGAAGGCCCACACAAAAGAATCACTAGTATAACCATAGGTACTAGAGGTTGAGGAGACTCTAGAGTAGCATCATCATTAGAGTCGAGGTTCCCCCATGACTACATTCCACCAAGAAAAGATGATTCCCCACAGGTGACACTTCCAAAGAATGTTAACCACACGCTGGTGATGCTCGACATACCAGATGGGGTCATCATCAATGAAGATATGTTGGGGAAGGTTCCACAACTAAGATATGCAAACCATGACATTACAAACATAAAGAAGTTCTTTGAAATGGTGCCCCACCATTATATGGAGTTGAAAGTAGACTCACCAACAAACCATAGCATACATGTTGATGCAGGAGCATCACTCCACCTCAACAACGTGCCAACATTCCAGCACATCAATGTGCATTCAAGGGAGGGAGAGACACCAACCCTCCCATTTTTAAATTTGAAATATGATCCTATAGGGATTAGTGTTGTAAGGTTGAGTGAAAACCAAGCCATGCCTTTGTACAGGCAGAAGATAAGGTTTCCTTTAATAGGCCTGAGTTTTACAGATCTTGAGCATGGCCTCGGATCTAAGATAGTGATGTTCATTCAATGTAATAGATGAGGTTAGGTGAAGAGAGGATAAGCTCATAGATCCCCTCTTTTGTAAAGAGATATTAGTATTAGATTTCATGAGGGGGATTAGAAGTTTAGGAGGTAGAATATTTCTTTGAGAGAGAGCTTGAGAGAGATGAGACTCTGTTGCAGTCTAGCCTGCACATATTGTAACCAAGAATTCAGATTAATAGAAAAGAACAGATTTTACTGTTTATGAATTTTTGTATGAATGAATGTTTTTTTTGTGCTATCTGTGTGTTTATGTATGTTGTATATGTATGATAGATTCCATCTCCAGTAGGAATATAGATTTCTCTATCTTTTTTGAGTTTGAAATATTATTCTGGGTTCTTTAGGTTGTGCAAGGAGTGTGCATCTGAACTCGGTGGAGCCAGAAAAGAACATGTCAGGAGGGCTCACCAGAGTGATAACAAATCAGGGGAATCCTCTAGGTTGTTGAATACCTTAGAGGAGAAAATGTGTAGAGAAATCATAGAGAAGAAGAGTCACTAAGAACTTTGTAGAGCTCTGCTAGGTGGGCATAGAGCAGGTGCAAGTGTGCACAAAGAGAACTCTCTATCGAGTTCAAGGACAAGAGTATTAGAGGAAGATACTCACAGAGTTACTGAAAACTCTATAGAAAATTCTCAACAACGTGTGCTTTGAGTGAAAGGTTTCCAAGAGGGCACCAGAACCCTTTGAAGGGAGAAGAAGGGCCAAGACCCTTAGAGACTGAGTAAATGGAAAATCTCAGAAGAGATAGCGTTAACATAAACATAGACGAGGCCTAAGCAGTCAGCCTCATGGGAGGAACAAAGGCCGAAGCCTTTGAACACTTACAAACTCTTCCAATTCGGAAGAAATCCAAAGCTTAGGAGGAGGAGTGACAACAACCATTAGATCAGTTGTGGGAAGAAATATAGAACGTTGAATCCACGTCTAGACACCCAAGGGAGCATGCTGAGGAAGAAATAGATCCCAGCTAGAGGATCTGAGCGCAGAGGATCGACAGTCATCCAATTAAGGTAAAGTGCACGGGCCTTAACCCTTTGTGTGCACAGGAGAGGGGACTTGACAAAGTCCTAAAATCCCAATATGAACAGGGATTGTCCATCATCAAGGTTGAAAGGTGGTACAAGATCCACAACTCCGGAGTGAGAGCACTTCGAAATTTTTGTGATCAAGGAGAAGGTGAAATCATCGAATAACCGAAGGCCAAAATAGATCCAGGTCGTTGGTCATCAAGAGTCACGTGTCAGAAGATATGAGACTTCGGGGAAAGTCACTTCAGAGGATTTCAAGTGTGGAGTGTGACAAACTCCCAAAGTCCCAAAGGTCGAAGTAGATCGCAACCATCTGTTGCGAGGAGTATGTGGCGAGAGATCTAGAAGTTCGGAGGCATAACACTTTGAAAGGAATATGACATAGGCAAAGAAGATCTAGACCATCAAATCCAGAGGGACGTGTGGAAGAAATCCATTTTCTTCAAGTGAAAGCACTTCGGTAGGAACGAGTGTGCAGGATTTTGAAACCCCTGAAGCCTGAATAGCCAAAGAAGACCTGGACCGTCAGATCCAGAGGGATCCGTGGTGGAAAACCATTATCTTTGGGTGAAAGCACTCTAGGAGGAACGAGTGTGTAGGATTTTGAAACTCCCGAAGCCCAAAGAGTCGAAGTGGATAGTGGTCGTCGGATATAGGAGGACACGCGTCAACAGATCGTGTACTTCGAGTAGAAGTACTTCGGGAGGAAGTGAGTGAGAGAGTTTGAAACTCTTGAAGCCCGAAGAGTTGAAGTGAACCATAGTCATTGATCTACGAGAGGACACGCGTCAGAAGATCGTTAACTCTAGGTGAAAGCATTCTGGGGGAAAGTGGGCGTGGAAAAATTGAGACGTCCGAAGGCCGAAGTCCTAAAGTGGAATAGATTCGTTGATTGAGGTGGATGCATGGCAGAAGATCTAGAACTTTGGGTACGGAATACTCTAGGGAAAAATAGAGGGTGAAAGTGTTGAAATCTCGAAGTATAGAGTCCCGAAGTGGATCTCGGTCATTGATTTCAAAGGGAGTCAAGTGACCGTTGATCTGGTCTTGGTTGAAAGTGTTGAAGTTGCAAAGCATCAGGAGGGTAAGTCTTGGGTCACAGCCCAAGGTTATAGGCAAGGAAGGAGCTAGTGTCGGCTCGCCTTGGATTTGAGAAAGGGTGCTAAGAAGGTAGGGCCAGTGGATGACCGTCGATCTGAGAATGGAAAATCGACGGTGAGGAATCATTGCAGGGAACGGAGGAAGAATCAGTGATCGTGCTAGTTCGCAGCCCACAATTCACCAACATCATTGATATCGATGGGACAAGAGATCAACGATCACGATTTAAAGGAGATTTGGGCGAGCACTTTTCTGATTGTGGGGACAGAGCTCTCTGATAAAAGGCGAGCATGTTGGAAGCCCAAAATTGTTGTGAACTGTTGATCGACAGACAAACTGAAAACAGTCAGATCGTGACCATAGAAACCCTGAGTGTGATAACTGGGCCCGTGTAAGTTTATTTGGGTTCAACCAGGAGCCTGAAGAGTCAATCTGACTCCTTGATGTGAAGGATCCTTGACCGGGAGGTCACACAGCCCTGAGGAGAGAAGGGGGGTCTACATCATATGGTATCAAAGCTTGATTTTGTCTGCAGATCATAGGAAAAGGTGAGAAGGAAAAAAGTGATAGTATGACTACATAAATTAGTATTAGAAGCTTAATTGTTCTTGTAGACAATAGGTGAAGAAGGAGGTAGAGTGTTGATGCTATATGTGAAGGATTGTTGCAAGTATGCAGTAGCAAGTTGAACAACCAGGTGAGTTGTAGGAGAATTTGTAGATTCTCTCTAATGCAGAGTAATCCACAAACTTGCCAGGAGGGAAAGAAGAGGGTGAAAATGGCTACTGAAGGCCATGAACGTGGTAAGAAAGAAGGCCACAAGAAGAAAAGAAAGTCGGATATAAATCTAGATCTCATTGAGATAAGGGAATGAATGGAGCAGCTGATATTGAAGATGCATCAAGAAACAAAGGTACACTGGACATACAGATGGCCTTTGAGGAATAAAGTAAAATGTATTTTTCAGAAGTTGTTGGCCAGAAAGTAGCAAGATGTAGTAAGGAGGTGGTTGAGGCATGTTGAAAAACCACAGGACACAGAACAACAGATGGTTTACATATGTGAACCAAAAGTTGGGAGAACCCTCAGTGATGAGGAAGGGAGATCAGTTAAGGGTATCATAAATTTTCAGGAGGGTAGAGATGAAAATTCAAATTTCTAGGTGGGAAATGGGATGAGATCAATGGAGGATCTCATAGACTACCAAGAGGGCAGCAGTGAAAATTCATATTGTCAGGTGGTAAATGAGATGAGATCAATTGAGGATCTCATAGACTGCCAGGAGGGAAGCAGTGAAAATTCATATCATCGGGTGGCCAATGAGACGAGATCAATTGAGGATCTCATAGACTTTCAGGTGGGCAGTGATGGAAATTTAAATTGTTAGGTGGGAAATGAGATGAGATCAGTTGATCTCATAGAATGCTAGGAGGGAAGAAGAGAAATCCTAGATTTCCAGGTGGGAAAGGGAGAAGAGAGGAGACTATTTGAAAGTCTCATGAACTCAGTTGAGAGTTCATATCAGCAAGGAGAACTGATGGAGCAGGGTCAGAAATGCATTTTGATCATTGAGGGAATCAAAATATTTCTTCCAAATAGTCCAACAGAGGCTAGTATAAGTGTTTCACATGAGGAGGTGGTGCAAAAAGAATCCAAGAAAGAGGCCATGGGGACAAATGATTTTAAATCTAACTGTGTATGTGATGTAGGTGCAACAGAGGTGGGACAACCAACTGTGACTTTCATGATGAAGGAGAAGATATCAGAATCTTCCCAAGGAGAAGAGGAAGAGGAGAATTCAGATGAATTTCTCACTCAATGGAAAAAAAGGTTGAAGATGTTGGAGGATTGGTTAGACAACCCAAAACCATAAGATGGTTTCCAAGAGGCAGTCATGCAGATTGTAGCAGAAGAGAACTCAGCAGAATTGCTCAAAAATTTCAGCTAAGGATTTGAACATGAGATTACTGCAGCACTAGAGCGTACAATAGAAGAGAAAGCAAACAACATAGATTTTTTTGAGTTGTATGAGGAATTGAAATCCCTAGAGAGAAGGGTAAATATGCAGAGTAGGAATATCCAGCAGATCAAGTTGGAAATAGGTGGAGGAGCATACCATCCTGGGGAGTAGCTGGAGGAAGTTGGAGTTGAACCAACACAAGAGAAGCTGATAGAAGCCAATATGTCAGAGGAGAAAGTTGAGCAACAACTCAGTGATGAGACTGCAGAACTAGAGTCTGCAGCAAGGTGGCAAGATAATGGCACAGAAGAAGAAAATAGCATGGGGGATTAGGATGATCTACCCATTGATAAGGAGGAAGGGTAGCATAGAAGACTAAATAAGGAGAACCAGCCATTAGAGCAGTTGGACAGGGTGATAGAGGAGATAAGGAGGCTGATGTTGAGGTCAGCACATGAAGCTGTCAGTAGGGAGAAGATGAACAGAGGAGGACCTGCAAGAGCATTAGGGAAGAATCAACAACAACAACATCAAAGCAGAGGAGAAGGAGGATAGCTCCAGAGGAGAGTTTGGGATCCAGGGGGATTTTAACATTGGAGCAGAGGAGCTCATGATTTTCCCAGTAGTGGAGTATGATGCAGGAGCATCACTCCACCTTAGAAATGCGCCAACATATCATCACATCAATGCACATTCAAGGGAGGGAGATACACCAACCCTCCCATTTTTAAATTTTAAATATGATCCTATAGGTATTAGTGTTGTAAGGTTGAGTGAAAACTAAACCATGCCTTTGTACATGCAGAAGATAAGGTTTCCTTTAATAGGCCTGAGTTTTACAGATCTTGAGCATGGCCTCGGATCTAACATAGTGATGTTCATTCAATGTAATAGATGAGGTTAGGTGAAGAGAGGATAAGCTCATAGAGCCCCTCTTTTGTAAAGAGATATTAGTATTAGATTTCATGAGGGGGATTAGAAGTTTAGGAGGTAGAATATTTCTTTGAGAGAGAGCTTGAGAGAGATGAGACTCTGTTGCAGTCTAGCCTGCACATATTGTAACCAAGAATTCAGATTAATAGAAAAGAACAGATTTTACTGTTTATGAATTTTTGTATGAATGAATGTTTTTTTGTGCTATCTGTGTGTTTATGTATGTTGTGTATGTATGATAGATTCCATCTCCAGTAGGAATATAGATTTCTCTATCTTTTTTGAGTTTGAAATATTATTCTGGGTTCTTTAGTTTAATAGGCCTGAGTTGTACAGATCTTGAGCATGGACTCGAATATGAGATATTGATGTTCATTCAATGTAATAGATGAGGTTAGCTGAAGAGAGGATAAGCCTGTAGAGCCCCTCTTTTGTAAAGAGATATTGGTATCAGATTTCAAGAGGGGGATTAGAAGTTTAGGAGGTATAATAGTTCTTTGAGAGAGAGCTTGAGAGAGATGATACTCTATTGCAGTCCAGCCTGCACATATTGTAACCAAGCATTCAAATTAATAGAAAAGAACATATTTCACTATTTATGAATTTTTGTATGAATGAATGTTTGTTTTTTGCTATATGTGTGTTTATGTATGTTGTAGATGTATGATATACTCCATCTATAGTAGGAAGATAGATTTCTCTATCTTTGTTAAGTTTGAAATATTATTCTGGGTTCTTTAGGTTGTGCAAGGAGTGCACAACAGAACATTGGAGGTTTTGTAGCTAGCGCAAGGAGTGCGCATTTGAATTCTATGCAGTAAAAAAAGAATGTGTCAGGAGGGCACACTAGAGTGATAACAACTCAGGGGAAGCCTCTAGGCTATTGACTACCTTAGACGAGAAACTGTGTAGAGAAAGTATAGAGAGGCAGAGTCACTGAGAACTCTGTAGAGCTCTGCCAGGTGGGCATCGAGCATGTGAAAGTGTGCACAAAGAGAATTCTCTATCGAGTTCAAGGAGAAGAGTATCAGAGGAAGATACTCATAGAGTTACTGAACACTCTATAGAAAATGCTCAGAGAGGTTTCCACAAGGGCACCAGAACCCTTTGAAGGGAGCAGAAGATCTGAGACCCTTAGAGACTGAGTAAATCCAAAAGATCAGAAGAGATAGAATTAATAGAAATGAAAATGATACCTAAGCAGTCGGGCTCATGGGAGGAACAAAAGTCGAAGCCTTTGAGCACCTAAAAAATCGTCCAAGTCGGAAGAAATCCAAAGCTCAAGAGGAGGAGATACATCAGCTATTAGATCAGTTGTGGGAAGAAATCTGGACCGTTGAATCCACATCCAGACACCCAAGGGAGTGCACCGAGGAAGAAGTAGATCCCAGTCGTAGGATCTGAGCACAGAGGATTGACAATCGTCCGATCAAGGTAAAGTGCCCGAGCCTTAACCCTTTGTGTGCATGGGAGAGAGGACTTGCTAAAGTCACGAAGTGAACAGGGACCGTTCATTGTCAAGGTTGATAGGTGGCACAAGATCCACAACTCCGGAGTGAGAGCACTTCGGAATTTTAATGATACAGGAGAAGTTGAAATCGTCAAATAGCCAAAGGCGGAAATAGATCTAGGTTGTTTGTTGTTATAAGACACGTGTCGATAGATATGAGACTTTAGGGAAAGTCACTTTAGAGGATTTAAAGTATGGAGTGTGACAAACTCCCAAAGTCTCGAAGGCCAAAGTAGATCGCAACTGTCTATTGCGAGGAGTACATGGTGAGAGATCTAGAAGTTCAGAGGAATAACACTCGGAAAGGAAGACAACGTAGTTGGGGAAGATCTGGACTATCAGATCCAGAGGGACATGTGGTGGAAATCCATTATCTTCGGGTGAAAGCACTCTGGGAGGAACGAGTGTGCAGAAGTTTGAAACTCTCGAAGCCCGAATAGCCGAAGAAGACCTGGATCATCAGATCCAGAGGGACGCGTGGTGAAAATCCATTGTCTTTGGGTGAAAGCACTCTGGGAGGAATGAGTGAAAAAAATTTGAAACTCCTAAAGCCCGAAGATCCGAAGTGGATATCGATCGTCGTATCTAGGAGGAAATGCATAAACAAATTGTGTACTTCAGGTAGAAGTACTTCGAGAGGAAGAGAGTGCGATAGTTTGAAACTCCCGAAGCCCGAAGAGACGAAGTGAACCATAGTCATCGATCTACAGGAGGACACGTGTCGGAAGATCATGAAATCTAGGTGAAAGCATTCCAGGGGAAATTGGGTGTGGAAAAGTCGAGAGGTTTGAAGGTCGAAGTCCCGAAGTGGACTAGATCTGTTGATTGAGGTGGATGCATGGCGCAAGATCTATAACTTCAGGTACGGAATACTACAGGGAAAAATGAAGGGTGAAAGTGCCGAACTCCTGAAGCGTGGAGTCCCGAAGTGGATCTCGGTCGTTTATTTGGAAGGGAGGTCGAGGATCGTTGATCTAGTCTTGGTTGAAAGTGTCGAAGTTGCAAAGATTCAGGAGGTTAAGCCCTGGGTCACAGCCAAAGTTCACAGGCAAGGAAGGAGCTAGTGTCGGCTCACGTTGGATTTGAGAAAGGGTGCTAAGAAGGGAGGACCTGCAGATGATCATCAATCTGAGAACGAAAAATCGACGGTGAGGAATCATTGCGGGGAGCAGAGAAATAATTAGCGACCCTGCTAGTTCGTAGCCTGTAATTCACCAACGTCATTGATCTCGACGGGACAAGAGATCAACGATCACGATTTAAAGGAGATTTGGATGAGCACTTTTCTGATTTTGGGGATAGATCTCTCCGATAAAGGGGGAGCACATTGGCAACCCACAATTGTTGTGAACCATCGATCGACCGACAAACCGATAATGTTCAGATCCTAACCGTAGAAACCTTGAGGGTGATAAGAGGGCATGTGTAAGTTGATTTGGGTTCAAGCATGAGCACGAAGAGTTGATCTGACTCCTTGATGTGAATGATCCTTGACTATGTTGAAATAATGTAACTGCAAAGAGTATTCTAATTATTATTTGATATATTATTCATTGGATCAATCCCCATTGTGGATTGATCTTGTTGGCTATTGTAATAGGACCAAATCCGATTTTGTGGATTGGTCAAATGTTAATTATAATAGGCAGAATAAGAAGTCGGCCCCAACAAATATTAAAGAGGCCCCAGAATGTAATTAAGGTGGTTATAACCACCGAGTGGAAGAAGTCGACCCTGCCAGTGAAGAGACACTTCACACGTGCCAGTCTAATATAAATAAGGAGGCTAGCGCCTCACTTAGACACACAACTCACTTGTTCATTGAGAGACAAGTTTCAGATCTGTTGTTGGAGAAGAAGGAGAGAGAGAGTGGCGCATATGTAGGAGAGGACATTCTGTATTAGTTAAGAGATCTCTTTGCATTGTATTGGATATCTATATTACGGAAGTTTTGCTGGGTTTTCTTCCCCTAGAAGGTTTCCCAGGATAAATGTTGTGTCTCTTGTGATTGTGTATTTCTCAGTGATCTTGGATTATTTTATTGTTATCTAATGAAATGCAACCAACTATAATAATGGCTTAAACATTAACATGGAATCAAAGCCAAGATGAAGAGAGCATCTTTCACAAGAGAAAAGTGAAAAACATCACTGTTGTCATACATGAAAATTAGGGCTTTTGTTGGAAAGGTATTTCAACCCTAAAACCACCTAGAAAAGTGCACCCTCCCCCAAGGATCATTTTGGCACCTTCAGCGCACCTTTTCAGTGGATAGATCTCTCAAAAAGTGAAACCCTAGTTTCACAAAGTACCAGAAAACCAAAGTACCAGAAATACTAGAAGTACCAGAAAACTAGAAGCACCAGTCCAGAAATCCGCAGATCAAGTTTGAGGGGGTAAAAGTTGGATTTTCGAGATTCTGACTACACCAGCATACTCGCCTCATCTCAGCGCATCTATTCCCTAGATCAGAATTTCAAAATTTGAAGTTTGAAAATTTAGGGTTTCCTCATAAAACCCTAAGTTGCAGTTGCAGTTTCAGAACCAGTTGCAGTTGCAGCCGCAGAACTAGTTGCAATCACCCTTGAAGTTTTCTTAAGAGCTGGTAATGATTACCATTGCTATCAGATGGAGACACTACCTGCAAATTCTATCAGAGGTATGTACTCACATATGTTTAATGGTTAAACCCTAAAGAGTATTTTCAGGAGAAGAGATATCTTGCCATAGATCTAGAAGGATCTCAAGATCCAACACATTCAAAAGAATGAAGCAACCTAGGTGTGATTATTCTGATATGCATTATTATTTTGATGAGTGTTGAATGTTGTAGCTATGACCATCATTCTAACCTTTCTAGAGTCAAGGTATTAGAGGGATTAAAAGTTGAGATCATGGAGCTTATCCTCTAACCCAACCTTTTGTCACGATAGCGTATTGTCTTAGTACAACAGACAGGTTGAAGAAAGCACTTGTCATCTTGAGTGAAGGAGACTTGGAAGAAAAGAAAGCACTCATTCCTGAAGACAAGGCTCTAGGTTTGATTAAATCAAGTTGATAAGATTCAAAGGTACACATGACAACTTGATGACTATAGTTGAGATAACAGTCTTTGTAAAGTATTATACTTGATAGCATGTGAGCATATAGAGGTAAATGCTTTGCCTGATACAACTAACACCTCCTCTAGGAGATAACAGCTTTATTCTCATGGCACCCTAACACTTCCTCTAGGAGAAACCGTGTGTTAGTTCCAAAGCTGCTAATGGAAGAATGCTTGGTCACAACACTATGAGAGTGTTGGACTCATTTCGTGATAGACTCTTTACCTTTAATATTTGCTTCAAACAAAATACAAGTGATAGGTCTAAAGGATCTACTGTGATGAGTGTTCGTATATTGTTTTCGGTATTATCAAAAGATATATTATTTTGATGTTTTTACCTGTCCGGGTCACATGTATTAACCCCCAGGAAGTTATATGAAGGCTGCGTATATAACGTGCTAAAGGAGAGACCATAAACGAAGCAATCATCATTGAAAAGAAGAAGGTGGTTTGGCATAAGCTAAAGGTCACTCAAAACTGCCATGACCTAATGCTATTGAATCCATGTGAACTTTGGCATAGAATATTAGCTCACATCAACTATAAGACACTAACATACATATGCAAAGCGTCACGTAAGCCACTTTTAACTCAGTTGTGACTACGAAGACGTGATGCAAATGGATGTGCAATAAGAGAAGAACATCAAGAACCTGCTTCCGAAGAAAAGACAAGGCGTATGATTCTAGAGCTCATCTATATTCGTATGTATGGCCCAAATTAATCATCCATTAGTGGGTATGTGTATTACGTATCATTCATTGATGATTAATCTCTTAAAACCTAGATATCTTCTTGAAATCTAAAGATGAAGTGTTCAAAGAAGTTCAAGGAATTCAAAGCCTTGATAGAGAACCTTTCCTAAAGAAGTATTGATATACTTGGGTCAAATAATGGAGGACAATATACCTCAAAAGAGTTTGTGAACTGCGAAAGATGTTGGGATCAAGAGGGAACTCATTACTCCCCATAATCCCCAAAAAATGGTGTAGTTGAATGGAAAAAACAGAACCATAACGAAGTTGTGAAGACTATGATCCATGATTAAGATCTCCCTATGTGCTTTCATGGGCGTAAGCAAAGAATGGAACTCAGATATAAAAGTAACCCATTGTCCCATAGTGCGCACTTGGGCTCAAGACATCTAAGATATGTTCACCTGTAATCGAAGCTTATATATAGGTGTTTTTCATCTCAAAATATTTTCTATTTCCAATGTTTATTCATATACCTAAAGAAAAAGAGAGAACAAGTTGGACCCTTCAGGAAAAAGGGAATATTTGTGGGATAATCGGTGAGGTCTCCAAGGCCTTCGTAATCTATATACCAAGTCAACATCACATTGAGATCAACAGGATGAGCTTGGCTGAAGATGCAGCTCTTAAGAAATCTAAACTATGCCAACTTGAAGAAGCATATGCAAGAGGAACCCATAATCCACGGTACTGCAATGAGGGAGTTTCACAGAGCTACAGAACCAAAGGGAGGGATGTCTTAACTTCCCTTGATGAGGAACTCTAGAAGACCATGATAGTAGAAGTGCAAGAACCTCCTCGATGACAATCCTCCATAAAAGAAAGCCATCTTGGGCTAGAGATTTTATTCAAGATGGAGAGAAGTAATGATATTCCCCAAGGAACTACGAGATAGGTGAAAAGACCAAAGTCATTCTCTCGTTATATGGATTTGATGTCTGATCTCCTAGAAGAGGAGCCTACCTACTTTGAAGAAGCCATTTGGAGAAAAGAATGGATGCATTCCATGACGAGGAATACCAATCCATAATGAAGCAACCAAGTATGGGAAATGGTTCCAAAGAATCAAGAATAAAGATGGCATCCAAAATGGCTCTTCAAAATAAAAACATACTGCTAATGGAAGCATTGGGAAGCATAAAGAAAGATTTGTTGCTCGTGGATTTTCTCGTAAAGAAGGCATTGACTATGAAGAGACATTTTCTCCTCAGAGCCAACATACACTTTGATCAGGACCACCATAGCTCTTGTAGCTAAGATGAAGTGGAAGGCACCAAATGGACGAAGATAGCTTTCCGAATGGTGTCATAGAAGAGGAGTGTATATAGAACAACCCTAAGGATTTGAGGCTGAACATATGAAGCCCCTATATTTGCAGATTGAAGAAAGCCTTTATATCGGATTGAAGCAAGCTCCTAGAGCTTGGTATGGCTATATAGAAATTTTCTTGACGAGCTTAGGCTTTGTACTAAGAGTAAAGCGTGACTTCTAACTCTACTTTAAAAGCCAAGAATGATGAGCCAATAATCTTATTTCTATATGTGGATGACTTTTTCTTAACTGAGAAGAAAATCTCATCACCTAATGTAAAAAGACTACCGACTTGAAATGAAAGACCTTGGCCTAATGCATTATTTCTTAGGTCTTGAGGTATGATAGAGTCATGAGAGGATCTTCCTAACCAAGGGAAGTACACGGTCAAAATCTTGAAGATTCGACATGTTGAATGCAAGCCCATGAATACACTCATGGAAGCAAATCTGAAGCTACTGGTCGACACTTCATCGTAATTGATTGATGCCAATAATCAGACGCATAAATTATTGGATCGCTGATGTACCCATCTAACCCCTCGACCCCATTTGTTTTGTTGTGAACAATCTTTGAGTCGGGCTGGTAGAATCTAGACATTTTCACCTAGTGGCTGAAAAACATGTGATGAGTTACCTTAAAGGTACAATAGATTATAGTCTCAGCCTATGATGGAGATCATGATTTCACATTGAGTGGATATATCGATGCAGATTGGGTAGGAAGTGTTTCGAAAGGAAAATAACTTTAGGATGTTATTTCACTTTGGGATCAGCTATGATATCGCGGGAAGATTAGGAAGCAATCTAGTATTGTTTCACGCTGAAGCAAAAATACATTGATGCACGTTCTACCGCCTACTTAATTTATATGGCTCAAAGTTAAGGACCAACCCATTTAACTTAGATATGAGAGTTAACCTTGATTCTATGTGACAACCAGAGACGCATAAAAATGACAGAGAATCATGTATCCACGACAAGTCGAAGCACATAGAGTGATCAGTTATCATTACATTCATGACATGGTACATAGAGGAGCCATAAAGCTCCATTACGCTAGCACGGATGAACAAGTTGTCGACGCGGATGACTAAGTCCCTATCTGCAGGAAGTTTGAGTACTTCCGAGATAATCTTGACATAGTCCTAAAGGACCTTCCTCGTGCGAGTAGTTGTTGTTCCTTGCTTCCACCTAGCTGTCGCATTAATAAAGCAAGATGAGATGCTCCTGCTTCTGACCTAGTTATCGTGACGTAAAGCAAGATGATATGTTCCTGCTTCTGACCTAGTTGTCAAACGTAAAGAAAGATGATATGTCTTCGTTTCGACCTAGTTTTCTATTATAAAGAAAGATGATATGTTCCCTGCTTCTAACGTAGTTGTCGCATCGCGAAGAAAGATGAGATGTCTTTAAGCCTCGACTCCAGTTATCGACGCAGCAAGTCTAGTATCTTTCTTCCAACCCGATGGTTGTGACATAAAGCTGCATGCGTACCTTTCTTCTGACCCGATGGTTGTGACGTAGCAAGATGATATGATGAGACTATCACTAAGATTCCGGCTAGATAGCTGTGACATAAAACCAGTCTAGCATCCTGCTTCCAACCTGATGGCTGTGACATAAAGTAGGACGAGTATCTTGGTCAAAATTGAGGCCGCGGATGTTAAAGACCTAATTCCAGATGAGACTAGCAATTACGCTTCCAGCTTCGATAGTTGCGACGCAGCTAGTCTAGCATCCTGCTTCCACTCGAGTGCTGTGACGCAGCAAGACCTTGAGATGAGATAAGTACTAAGCTTCCAACTTCAAGCAGCTTCAGACGTAAAGCCAGTCTTGTTTTATGATGAGCTAGCCTTGTGCCAGATGATGATGATGTATCGGCTTTTATACTAATACATATTGATGCATGATGATGGCACCTTTGAGAACGACAATGTTGTCGATGAAGAAAACTTCCGATGATTTATAGGATATGCCAGTTAGTGTTCCAAGATGATATTGATGATGTTGTCCTCTCACCCACTTCGATGTTGTTGATGATGTTGTCCTCTCTCTCGCAGTGATACTGGCCATTAATAATACCTCTTCTCGTTAAGGGGAGTGTTGAAATAATGTAACCAAGAAAGAGTATTCTAACTATTATTTGATATATTATTCTACTCCATCAATCCCCATTATGGATTGATCGTTTCATTATTGTAATAGGACCAAAATCCCCTTTGTGGATTGGTCAAATGTTAATTATAATAGGCAAAATAAGAAGTCGGCCCCAGCCAGATATTAAAGAGGCCCAGGAATATAATTAAGGTGGTTATAACCACCCAGTGGGAGAAGTCGGCCCTGCAAGTGAAGAGACACTTCACACATGCCAGTCTAATATAAATAAGGAGGCTAGCGCCTCACTTAGACACACAACTCACTTGTTCATTGAGAGACAAGTTTCGGATCTGTTGTTGGAGAAGAAGGAGAGAGACAGTGGCACATATCTAGGAGAGGACCTTCTGTATTAGTTTAAGAGATCTCTTGGCATTGTATTGGCTATCTATATCAAGGAATTTTTGCTGGGTTTTCTTCCCCTAGAGGGTTTCCTAGGATAAATTTTGTGTCTCTTGTGACTGTGTATTTCTCAGTGATCTTGCATTATGCTATTGTTATCTAATGAAATGAAAACAACTTTAATAATGGATTAAACATTAACATATTGGGAGGTTGCATAACCCCGAGGAGAGAAAGGGGTCTTCATCACATGTGCCCCAGGTATGGTCCAGAGGATTGGAGCAAGCAAGCCTACTCAACCTGTTTGAAATCACGCACTTCATACAAAAACAATGAAGTAAATGCATGTGTTAAGTTTCTCCTATATTACATTCATGGAGGGTATATGTGGTTGGATAGGCCAATATTGATAGATACAAAATTGATCGCTAGGATCATAGGATTACCGACACAAGGGGAAGATACCACCCTGATATTTGTCGACAGAAAGATAGGCAGGGCCTTGTCAGAGGCCATGAAATAAAAGTTTCACACAGTTATAAGGGTGCATGGAATGGATGTGGCAAACATATGTGACCCAAATACCATACTTGCAACACAGGCATTATCATGCAAGCTACTACAGAAATGAAGGAAGGACCAAGTGCCAACATAAGTGATAGTCGCGACAAAAAAGTGTGTGGAAGGGACCTCAATGAGTTAGGTACCCTTCCTATTAAACCAATTTCTTATTAACTGTGTCGATGCACAAGATAGAGGCATGGATTTCCATTATCCATGGCCTAATTTTTCTTTTGTTCACATTATGGGATGAGCTAGAGGACACACAATTCTTGGGCCTAAGAGGGAAACCATGTTTAGCAGCAAAGTACCAAAACTTCTAGTATACAATAAATAAATGGTGCCAAACAGACATCAACGTCGAATTTTTTCTCTATGATTAAAGGATTTGAAAATGCATTAAGGACACATTGTGCATAACACCACAACTAGTGGAAGCATACACACCATATGTGTTGTTTTGAGAAGATTGACATCATATATATGTCCAGGAAAAGAAGGATCCAAGAGAGGAGTGGGTCTATCAAAAGTACAAGGTTACTGAAGAATATATCTAGCTAATGATGAAGGATTGGGACCTATATTGGAAGAACCCTGCAGATGGAACTAAGATAGAGCAACCTGACAATAAAGAGGCAAAACAACACAATAGTATAGGGAATGATTAGGAACACATTCAAGGCAATGGCATAGAGGATGTACCAAAGACCACACTATCAATAGAAAAAACACAATAGACAGTGCCCAAGATAGGAAAGAAAATAAAATACAAGGATACAATACGAATCCCATCTATGTGTAAGAAGAAGAAAGCGCACAAGGAATTGACTGTTTATATACTAACGGATGATGGCATGGATTGAATTGGGTACCAAGTAAAGGATGCCATTGAGGAGGTAGTCTAGCATATGTCATAATGACATGAAGAAATCGATATGAAGATGAAAGAACAACTTATTGAATTGCAACAACAACTGGAGATAGTAAGCCTAGAAGCAAAAAGAAGATCCACGAAAGGACAATTGACAGGCATGACGGGGGAAGTAGACGCTACCACTTCTAACTTCTCACAAACAGTTGAAGGGCGCAGAGTGATAAAAATATCATCACATATAATCGAGTTCCCCACACCCGAGATGAAGGAACAAGTACAAGGACTAAGTTTGTTGGACTTGGTTGTTTCACAGATGCCCACTATTGATTATTTGGGTTGGTTTTCATTGATTTCAACCCTTGAAGAAAGTTCGGTAGCGAATTTTGGTAGCACAAAGGTTTGGATAATGGACCCAAGTTTGTTTTATGTATAATGGTATGAGTTTTAATATATTTGAAGGTAATACTATTCTAGATGGATAGTACATGTCATGCCATTTCTGGTGGTATGTGGAATGTCACATAACTCCTCACGGTTAGAGATTTATGGCCATGTGAAGTTAGAGAACCCACATGAGTCATCTAGAAGCCCCAAAAGGTCAAAGTAGTCCAAGTGTTTGCAAATAATAAATTATTTAAATAATAAAGTGAAGTGATGATTGTACTATAAGTCAAATAGGATGCAAAAGAAAGTATTTAAATAATAAAGTTAATGTAGAACTTACTAATTATGGAAAGTAGTTAAGTTAAGTGGACAAGCGGTTATAAGTGGGTTAACCCTAAAATAAGAAAAGTGGGTTAAGATGGTTAGAAGGTAACCCCTTGAGGAAGCTACATAAAAGTATAAATAAGAGGCAAGGGTCTCTCATTCAAAACAAAATTGAATATCATTGAATATTTGTTTTGTGAAAGGTTATTTGGGAAGGCATTATTGATAGAGAAAAGTGCAGCAGAAAAAGTGCGGCAAGAAAAGTGCAGCAGAAAAATCATGGAAAATAAAAGTGCGGCAGAAAAATATGGCAAAAAAAAGTGCAAAAGAAAAATTGCGGCAGGAAAACTGCGACAGAAAAAGTGCGGCAAAAAAAGTGCGACAGGAAAATCGCGGGAGGAAAAGTGTGGCAAAAAAACCGTGGCAAAAAAAGTGTGGCAGGAAAACCACTACAAAAAAAGTGCAGTAGAAAAACCGCGACAAAAAAGTGCGCCAGAAAAACCGCAGAAGAAAAATCACGGCAGCGGAATGCTACAAGAAGAAAAAGGTTGAGGTATAGGTTGGTGCATGGTTGATGTACTTGTTTATGGTATAGGTTGATTACATGTTGTTTGGACATGTTATTTGTACAGGTTTGGTGCATGGTTGATGCATTTATTTATGGTACATGTTGAGGTACAGGTTGATGTATGGTACATGTTGGCATAGGTTATTGGTATAGGTTGTTACAGGTTGATTATAAGTTGATTGGTATAGGTTTACAACAGTATATCTCACAGTGATAGTGTGATAATGGTTCCATCATTCTACTTCTACGTCAGGGCGGTTGGACGAGGCAAGGACAGGTGGTTGTAACCACCTTCCGGTTGTAGTCGGAGAACACAGGGGGTTGTATCCTCCTCGTTGTAGCCAAAGAATTGGGGAGTTGGAGCTTCCCTCAGGTTGTATCCTGAGAAACTAGGGGGTTGTAGCCTCCTTCTGGTTGTAGCCAGAGAATTTGGGAGTTGGATATTCCTTTAGGTTGTATCCTGAGAAACTAGGGGGTTGGAGCCTCCTTCCAGTTGCAGTTGGAAAACAAATGAAGTTGATGCTTCCAACGAATGTAATTATTAATGAAATATAATAAAAAACATTACGTGGTTTTCTCCTGCTTTGGGTTTCCACGTAAAACATTGGTGTACTGTGTATGTGTGTGATTGTTCATTTGTTCATTGTTTATTTACTCTGCAACTATTGGATGATAATGCCACATTGATATCACACTTGTATTTTATGGTGAAAAAGGATTAAATTGATCTATTACTGATTCACCCCCCATCTCAGTAATCCAACAATTGGTTTCAGAGCAGGTTCATTAAGGAAATAGTTTAACCACTAGAAGGAGATCATGGATTATTCTGAGAATGGAGTACTAATGTTTAATGGTCAGAATGGTTTAAAGTATGAGATGTGGAGAAGAAGGATGAACATATTTTTACAAGCATAGGGACATTATATTTGGCTATCAATTGTTACAGGATATGACAATTCAAAAAGGGAAAAGACTACAGCCAAGAAGGAATTGAAGAAGAATAACAAAATAGCAATGGATTTCATCTAGGAAGGATTACCTAATCCAATAAGAGAAAAGGTTGGTAAATGTTCATCATCTAAAGAACTTTGGGATAAGTTACATGACATATATTCTTCACCCATCGCAGATTCAGAAAATTCCAAAGAAGATGCAGATACAGATCAAGAAGAATTATGTTCCCCATGTCAAACAGATTCAGAAGATGAAGACTACATAATGACTAGAGGTATGTTGTTTTTCTTTAATTGTGAAAAATGTGTACATCTTGAAATAGAATGCCATGAAGAAACTGAGATAGAAAAACTAATTGAAAAGGAAGACAATTATGAAGTAGAATTGATTAGTGTTTTAGATGAACTAAGAGAAGAAAACAAGTCACTCAAGAAAGAATTGATGAAACAAAAGGAAAGTGTTCACATTTTTTAAGAAGCCCAACAGGTCATCAAGAACTTAAGAAATCAGCTAGAAGAATCYAGAAAGATCGAAGAAAATCTTGAATATCAAAAAAAGTATTTGGAAGCCAACATAGAAGCATAGAAGGAAGAAGCATAAATGAGAGAGAACATATTGACAGATCATCTTAAGGAAAGAACTAACGATCTAAGCCAKCTTGAGGGGGAGTTTGGTCAAGAAGAGAAAGGACTTGAAGAAGAAATAATCAAATTAAAAATTCATCTTGAAGAAGTGAAAAGAACATAAGAAGTCATGAAATCTCAGATAATGAAGAAAGAAGAAGAGGTTGAGAAGCTTGAAGAATAAGTTGTCACATTGAGAAGTAAAATCATCAAGCTCAACAAGAACATTGAACAGACAAAAACATCCACATCAGTTATAGATAATGAAGAAAAACACTCTAGGTTTCTAGAAAAGATGAATGAACAAAACGGAAGGAGTTATGCAGAAGTAATCAAAGGAAAGAATCATGATCAACTAGAATCTAAGAAAACTATTGAAGATACATCTTCAAGAAGACCTTCCATTTTCAAGCCACAAAGAAGCTTCAATCATGATCATGATTAGTTAAGGAAAAAATTTAGAAGGACTACGCCACAAAGAAGATCATTCACTCCTAGTTATGCAAAATTCTTTTATGGTCATTGTTTTCATTGTACTAACTTTGGACATAAGGTTGCAGATTGCAGTGATTATAAAATAAATGTTCAAGAAAGAAATGCCTATGTGGCCCCACGTAACATTGAATGTTACAAATGTCATAACTATGGACACATAGCTAATGATTTTAGAAGCATGATCGATACTTCCTTGAAAGAGAACATTGATATCATATGTAAGAAAGTATGGATAAGAAAACGTGAAGAAAAAGTGAACAAAGAACATGTCCTAGATATCACAATATTGGCAATAAAACGAGATGAAGAAAATTCTACAGAGAAAAAGAAAGATGTCATATACGGAAAGGTTTGGAAAACAACTAAAAGAAAATAAGGACATGTAAATAAGGAACAGGTTCAAGAGATTGTACTTTTAGGCATTGTAGTGAAAGATGAATCCACAGACACAAAGAAAGAAGTCAAAGCTCAAAGAGATGATGAATCTACCAATGAAGATGATGATGAATACACATCAAATCAGGAATTGTTCTCACCCATCCTACTTAGAGAGTCCCAGGTAACATGAATATTAGACAGGGGGAGTCTATGCAATAGTTGTGACAGACCAAAGAACCATCCTTCAAGAAACTTTCAAAGTTTGAATAGACAGATACAGAGCAGTCAGTTAGCAGAATTACAATTAGTTGTAGTAGTGAATACTTCATGATAGTAAAGTAATAAATGGGTCAACATTATGGACAGTTGTTTGGTAGAGTCTTGGAAAGTATGGACAAATATGGATTAATAAGAACACTTAGCAGGTTTGGAAAGATATATGACAGTGGATGGGAGCATGGATTCATAGATTGGTTCAAAGAGTGGTTCAGAGACAAAGGAACATTATCATAATGGATGATAATTACACGGGAAATGGCTCGAACAATGCTAATGGATTCAAAATTGACAGATATTTTTTGGACACATGCAGTGCATACAATAGTTCAGATTTAAAATAGAGTAATTCTCAGAAACAACAATGACAAAAATCCCTACAAGCTATGGAAAGGAAGACCAACAAATGTGAATCACTTCAGAGTATTTGGAAGCAAATGCTACATCAAAAGAGAATATGGAAGAATGGGAAAGTGTGACTCTCGTGTGGACAAAGGAGTACTTGTCGGTTACTCAAGTACAAGGAAAGCATACAAGTGTTACAATATGAGGTTGAAAAAAGTTGTGGAAAGAATCAATGTAACAATTGATGCAACAGGTGGAAAATAATTAAAGGAAGAAGAAAATGAATCAATTGAACAAATTTACGAAGAAGAAACTAAAAATGGAAAAGAAGTCTACATCGAACAACTAGAAGGATTTCAGTTGTCAAAGAACACAGATTACGTGTGCAAATTGAAGAAGTCCTTGTATGGTCTAAAATAGGATCCCAGAGCATGGTACTCTAGACTGGATAAATATTTACAACAGGCAGGGTTCATAAAAGGAAGTGCAGACAACAACCTCTACATCAAGGTAACTCAAGATAGTATTTTATTAATTGAAGTTTATGTTGATGATATTATTTTTGGAAGCAATGATGACATGTTAAGCCAGAAATTTGCAAAGGATATGTAGAATGAATTTGAAATGTCATTACTCAGAGAATTATCCTTCTTTCTGGGTCTTCAGATACATCAAAGCAACCAAGGAATTTTTATTTCTCAAACTAAGCATATTAGTGAAAGGCTAAAGAGGTTTGGAATGGAAGATTGCAAACCAGTTACCACCCCTATGCAAACTAGTTGTAAGTTCAACAAATATGATGATTCAAAGTATACATACCAGAGTAATATAGGTCAATGATTGGTAGCTTACCATATGTGACAGCATCCAGACCAGACGTAATGCAGGAAGTTGGACATGTGTCACGATTTCAAGAAGCACCAAAGGAATCACATGTCTTAGTAGTGAAGAGGATTTTCAAATATCTCAAAAGAAAAAAAGAGATTGGATTATGGTATCCAAAAGGAAATGATCTATCACTTATTGCCTACACAGATGCATATTGGGTAGGTTGCATTGATCACCGACGAAGCACCAGTGGAGCAGTGTTCTACTTGGGTGAGTGTTTAGTATCATGGCTAAGCAAGAAACAATCATCGGTATCCTTATCTGTAGCCGAAGAAGAATATATTGCAACAACAACATGTTGTACACAGGTTTTATGGATAAACCAAACTCTGACAGATATATAGGTTGAGTATGATGAGCCCATTCCAATCTATTGTGATAATACAAACATCGTCAGTATCTCAAAGAACCCGATGATGCACTCCAAGACAAAGAACATTCCAATCAAGTATCACTTTCTACAGGAACATATTGCAGAGAAGAACATCAGAGTTGAATATGTGGGCACAAATGAACAAGTGGCAGACATCTTTGCAAAACTGCTTCCAAGGAAAGCCTTTGAGTATCTTCGCCAGAAACTTGGAGTAATTTCTACTAAAAATTGAATTATTTTGAATGCTTATCTTATATGTCTTAGATTTACATGAGGAAGCACTATAAATATGAAAGTTCAAGTCAGGAGATCAGTTTCAAGAAGAGTTCAGTCAGGGGGAGTATCCCCAAGGAAATTTCAGTTAGGGGGAGAAGCCTCATATGGAAAGATACATTTTCCATTAATGAAAAAGGGGGGGAGATTTATCAAATGCAAAGGTGAATGCTTGGAGAAAGAGCACGAAGGCATGTTTCCAGGGGGAGCGACGGTCACAGGGGGAGCATGAGTGATATGACTTCAGTATTACATTAGAGTGTTGCCATCAATGCCAAAGGGGGATATTGTTGATTATTTGGGATGGTTGTCATTGATGTCAACCCTTGAAGAAAGTCTGGTAGCGAATTCCGATAGCACAAAGGTTCGGGTAAAGGACCCAAGTTTGTTTGATGTATAATGGTATGATTTTTAATATATTTGAAGGTAAGAATATTCTATATGGATAGTACATGTCATGCCATTTCCGGTGGTATGTGGAACATCACATAACTCCTCACAGTTAGAGAGTTATGGACATGTGAATTTGGAGAACCCTCGTGAGTCATCTAGAAGCCCCAAAAGGTAAAAGTAGTCAAAGTGTTTGCAAAGAAGAAATTATTTAAATAATAAAGTGAAGTGATGAGTGTACTATAAGTCAAAGAGGATGCAAAATAAATTATTTAAATAATAAATTTAATGGATAACTTACTAATTATGGAAAGTGGTTAAGTTAAGTGGACATGAAGTGGTTATAAGTGGGTTAACTCTAAAATAAGGAAAGTGGATTAAGATGGTTAGAAGGTAACCCCTTGAGGAAGCTACATAAAAGTATAAATAAGAGGCAAGAGTCTCTCATTCAAAACACAATTGAATATCAGTGAATATCTATTTTGTGAAAGGTTACTTGGGTAGGTATTATTGATAGAGAAAAGTGCGGCAGAAAAAGTGTGGCAAGAAAAGTGTGGCAGAAAAATTGCGACAGAAAAATCACGGCAGGAAAAATGTGGCTGAAAAATTGCGGCAGGAAAACTACAACAAAAAAAGTGTTGCAAGAAAATTGCAGCAGAAAAAGTGCGGCAGGAAAATCACAACAGGAAAAGTGCAGTAGAAAAGTTGCGGCAGAAAAAGTACGACAGGAAAATCGCAGCAAGAAAAGTGCGGCAGAAAAACCGCGGTAGCAGAACACTACAAGAAGAAAAAGTTTGAGGTACAGGTTGGTACATGGTTGATGCACTTGTTTATGGTATAGTTTGATTACAGGTTTTTTGGATAGGTTATTGTGACAAGTTATTTGTACATGTTTGGTGCATTGTTGATGCATTTATTTATGGTACAAGTTGAGATACAGGTTGATGTATGGTACATGTTGGCATAGGTTATTGGTACAGGTTGTTACAATATGATTACAAGTTGATTGGTATAGGTTTATATAGTAGTATATCTCACATTGATAGTGTGACATTGGTTCCAGCATTCTACTTCTACGCCAGGGAGGTTGGACGGGGCAAGGGAAGGTGGTTGTAGCCACCTTCCAGTTGTAGCCGGAGAACATAGGGGGTTGTATCCTTATTTTGGTTGTATCCAGAGAAATGGGGAGTTAGACCTTCCCTCAGGTTGTATCCTGAGAAACTAGGGGGTTATAGCCTCCTTCCAGTTGTAGCCAGAGAATTGGGTAGTTGGAGCTTCCTTTAGGTTGTAGCCTGAGAAACTAGGGGGTTGGAGCCTCCTTCCAGTTGTAGTTGGAAAACAAAGGAATTTCGTGCTTCTAATGAATGTAATTCTTAAATACATATAATAAAAATCATTATGTGGTTTTCTCCTGCTTTGGGTTTCAACGTAAAACACTGGTGTACTGTGTATGTGTGTGATTGCTCATTTGTTCATTGTTTGTTTACTCTGCAACTATTGGATGATAATGCTACATTGATATAACATTTGCATTTTATGGTGAAAAGGGATTAAATTGATCTATTATTGATTCATCCCCCCTCTCAATAATCCAACACCCGCAATAATGTTACAAGGATTGCAAACAGGTATCGCACAAGAATTACGACTCCATGCAAACTCTGCTTCTAGTGAGTGGATAAAAGTTGCAGCGTAAAAGACATAATTACAGAAGGAATACACAACAAATCTCTAGGAAAAGAGCACAGTGGGGAAAAAAATTGAAATCATATTGAAGGAGAAGAGTGAGGCCAAAGAAAAGGACAAGAAAACAATGAAGGAGAAGGATGAATCCGAGCAAATGGTGCAACACATACAAACGACCATCCAAAAATTGTATAAAGAAATCCTAGAAGCACCAATGATATTAGAATCCATAATGGAGGAACATGTGTCAAATATTGGTTAAGTCATAAAATGGTTTCGCAAAAATATTGAAGACTTGGAATCGTGGATAGTACCAGGTACACCACTAGAAGAAAGGGAACAAAGGGAAAGGACAATGTAGACATCAATTGAAAAAATTAAAATCCTAGAACATGAATGCACAAGGATGTGTGATAAGAGAACACATATTTCGCCCCAAATCACAATGAATCCAGAGCTGTAGGCGATGGAGGATAAAATAAAGAGTGCACAGGAGAAGGCCCACCAAGAAAATGAGAGCATTAATACTTTACCTCCTGCAGAACGGATAACAATAATTCTGGATAATAGAGAATTGTATGTTGAAGTAGAACAACAGAAAGCATAATAGAAGAGCATTATGCATAAATTGGAACCCATGCAGGATGAATCACTCCAGGTAATTAGGGAGTTGGCCACTATGTAGTGCACCATGAAGCAAGCAATGCATGAGATTGAGGAGAAACTCACAACTTTGACAATGAAAACCGAGGAGGAAATTTTGACTAAGGAAGCAGAAGTCACCAAAGAGGTACAGACAGCCAAGGAGACCATCCAAAAGTTGATGGAGGTATGGAAAAGTATGACACAACAGGTCTGAGTGGCTCAATATGAGCCACGAGTGAGTGTTGGGGGACTGTTGGACAAGCATTGTGGAAACAGTATTAATGAAAATCCTAAGTATGGAAGATGTGTGAAGCAGAAGAAGAAGGAAGACAAGGTAGGTTCGAGGGTATGCAGTTGAGGCACATTCAGGGGTATAGTGCGCAGTAAGAAGAACAAAGTAGAAGAATAAAGCAAGAGAAGAAACCGGGCGAAAAGGAAGGATAACAGTTCGGCATGCCAAAAGCAGAAAAGAACACAAAAGCAAAAAGATCGGCTACAGAGAAGGAAAAAGTAGCATGCAAGTGGAAAATTAAGAACAACAAGTCAACACAAGTTGTCAGGAGTTGTCATAAGTTATATTAGGGTTTTGGGATGAGAAAAGTAGGGTTTTAAGCCCTAGAATTTATGTATAAATATGTAATGGGTTGCAAAGATAGGGGTTTTGTTCTCTTTCTAGAGGTACTATCAAGTCGATAAAGAATTTATGTTTGTAAGGAGAGTGATAGAATAGGATGAAAAGAAAATATTATATTTATGAGTGTTAGGGAGAAGCTACAGAGAGAAAGAGAGAGGTTGGCACTATAGAATGACTAGGCAAGATGAAGGAAGAGATAGCAGAGTATTTCTATTGTAAGTGCAGTGCACAAGCTTGAGACTATTTAAGAAATCATAATAAAGAAACCAATCGTTGTGGACATAGCCCAAAGTTGGGTGAACCACATTAACTACTGTGTTTGCTCATATTTTATGTGATTGATTATTAATTTTCTCTTTATGCATGTTAGAATAGACCTGTTTCTTACATGGTAACTGCTCAATAGTTATGAATGTTATAGTAAACTAGTTTTGGTGAAATTTGCAGTATAATGGTAATACTAAATTCACTAAGTAACTAAGGAAGAACAAATACAAAATAATGTGCACAGAAAAATTGAGTAAAAATGAATAAGATAATCACCTCCCATCCCCTCACTACTATAGAAACTCAGTTCTTGCAGCCCCAATAGATACCTCAGGTGAGATTTCACTTGCATGAAGGTGATGTCAAAAGGGGTTGGTATCGAAAGGGTTATGTTGGTTAAGATAACTTGAACCTAGGGTCTTACACCAATGCACCAACAACCATGAAGCATTTATGTGATTATTTATGGAATGCTAAGGTGGTAGACTATGTTTCTCACCCCATGGTCAAGGATATATTATTACAGAAGGAGTGTAGTGGGAATCGAAGTAGATGGATCATTAAGATTTAGGAATATGATATGGAGATCAAACCAACTAGTTTGATCCATGGTCAAGGTTTGGAAAAATTGATGGTTGAGAGAAATTTGGATACAATGGAAAATATGTAGTCTAATGATCATACAAATGCTTTATTTTCTTCATTTGAACAACATGATTTCTATTTTGATATTATTTACTATTTGAAGAATTTATCATGTTCTGCTAACCTGAATAAGATGCAAAGGCAATATTTATAGCTTCACGCAACCAATTATTGTTTGATGCAAGGTGGACTTTGATGGAGGAATCCTGATGGGATTATCCTTCAATATGTTTATTCAATTGAGTCCAAAGATCTTTTGCAAGAATTACATGTAGGTTTTTGTGGTGGAAAATTTTCAGCTAGGACCATTACACATAAGATCATGCGAGAAAAGTATTATTGGCCCACTTTGCTTTCTGATATGCATGATTTTGTGTAGTCTTGTGATTCTCGTAAAATATTTGAGGGAAAGTAGAAGTTGCCATCTTTACCTATTAATCCAATCATAGTGCGAGCCCCTTTTTAGTAGTGGCATATCAGTTTCATTGGCCAATTCCATCATAGCTCCATCAATGGGCTTAGTTGGATTCTCACTACTACAAACTATTTTACCAAATGGGTAGAGGCATGATGGGTCTAAGAATTGTCATATTTTCGTCATTCTTTACATATATTTTTACTTACCCATAGCTCCATATTTATCCTTCTTGACGATTAAAACCATAATTTTGGTGTAAAGTATTTTCCATTGCATTTATTTAATATTTCAATTAAAAATTTGATTAATATTAGAATAAATGTGCATTTTGTATTTATTTATGAATAATGAATTACTTGTGGACAAGTTATGATAGGATATTAATTCAAGATCTTATGTGATAGGTCTGGAAGCTACAAGTTGGAGAAGATTCAAGATATTGGTGAAAAGTTTTTGTAGATCCATGTGTTGCATATTTATCATGTCATGGGTGAGGAAATTGACCACCACCAATCATGCAACCACTTGGGGAAGAGAATTAAACATATATTTTATGGTTTTAATTATTGGGAGACATTTTTTATGTGTCCAAATGTGCATATTCAATTTTATTATAAATTTAAATATCTCTCATATATATGCCATAGATATAGGGATTCCCACACCCTTAATAATTATTTTGGGCATGTTATTATAGGATTTGTACTTGTGAAAATCCTCGCCACAAGTCCTCAAATCTTTCATAACAATGTAATAACCCACCATTGTCACCATAACAATAACTTCCCTCGTTTTAGTGATGGAAGAGGTCCACCACAAGGGAGGCTTCCCTAGTGACCTCAAGGGATCAAATTAGCAAGTATAGTATCCAAGCCTACCGCCCCCTCCCTTGATCACCTAAAGATTGGTATAGGTTGAGGTAAATGGAAGAGGTATGAAGTTGTTTGAGTACTTGTCCAAAACAATAACACTTTATATCATATATATGACCATTTCCAAGTTCAAACATGAAATAAATACCTCTCTAAGACACTAGACAATAAAAGTTGTTATGGATGTTATGAATTTGCAGTAATGAACAATAATACAACAATAGTAAGAGATTTTATAACAAAAACAACAATTATTGATCACAAATGCAACAATTGACAAGGAAAACTTAGCATATATCCACTAGATTAATATCCAATTATTCAATACAATTTGTGAGTGTGTTAAACAACCTTTACAAGAGCGTATGCAACAAATAAGAGTGATATCATATGGTTGTAGCAAAATTTTGCAACCACAACAAGTTTAGTAGAAAGTTAGCTCAAGTTAGTGTTAGTAAATTCGGTAGGAAGCTTAAGAGAGTTGAAATAAAGTGTTTTTTGATCAATTCACCATGAGAGAGATTAGAGATCAATTCCTTTGAGGGATATAGAGTCTTTATACAACAAATGCAACAATACATGAATATTAAACTAATAGAGGTTAAGAGGTAGGGTTTAAACTCTAAGGTGATAGCACATTAGGGACTTAGGGTTTAAACCTTAAAGAGAAGGATTTCTAGAGTGCAAACACATTTGGGATATATAAATCTTTTATCCCTTATTAATCCTTCAACTAAATCAAAATCAAGTTTTTAGGGATAAAATTCTAAAGTGTTCTCACTTTAGGTATTTAGGATGCTAACCCTAGCAAGAATGCTTCACTAATTTTGAACAAGAATAACCTTGTGAGAGGAGGAAGCACTTATGCTCCTCTCTTATAGTTTTACCAAGCAAGATGTCTAGCATAAAGTAGCAAAATTCACCATGAAACATAACCACATAAATATAAATAGCAGAAAATTAACTTGCTTGAGCCAAGATGCCATGAGACAAAACCCTAATTGTAGAAATTCCTCTTCAAAAATCAGCAAACCATTCACAACTTGATCCTCGAAGAAAGGTGCATAAGGTAGAAGAGCTAGATAGCCCCAAGAGGGCACAAATTTCAGACTTGTTCTCACAAATGGTGAGTAATGATGATCATAAAATGAAATGAGAAGGTGGCCTATTTATATGAGGCCACCTTAAAAAAATATTCCACGTAAGTTTGTCAACAAAAAATTAGAAGAGGGTCGACCCCTTCATTTGCCTCTACAATATGCCACAAATACAAAATACATAAAATAAAACCCTAGAAGGGTGACATCATATGCTATAAAGGTGATTTCATGATCAAAAGTGAGATGTCAAGGCTCAAGGAGTAAATGGTTGGGCCTCCAAAGGCCATGTGTCATGCCTCCAATGCTCAAGAGTCTGAGGAAAGGTGTCTCCTCATGCTAAATCATTTCGGAACCACATCATCCATCAAACCCTATCCTCCAATGTGACATCAAGGGATAGAGTGTGATGTCATATGTCTCTAAAGGCCACATCCAAGTGTAAGAGGGGTGTAGTCTTGTCCTCAGGTTCTTTCGAAGTGTCTCCAAAGACAACATCCTCCATCCTCTATGAAAAAATATTATGGTTGATCTTCCCAACCTATGGGGTTCTCAGCCCATGTATGTGGCATATTAACCAAAACTGCTCAAATCAAGATTATATATCCATTGTCCAAGGTTCCAAGGATGTGAGATCCACTATCTGAGGGTGTTGGGTCACCAGATGACTCACTACTCTCCATCACACTTTCCAAAGTCCTACAATAAGGCACAACGTCTTGGGAAAAAACCAAAACATCTCTCAAAGAACCATGTCAGGACCATTCAAAACAAAGAAGAATATAAGACAAAGAAAACCAATGTTCATAAGACATGTTAGTCCTTAAATCATGCAAAGTAATTTGATGTCCAAGATACAATCCATGTAAGAAATTCACCCCAACACTCCCTTCAAGTATCACCCAAGCCCAAGACATTGTGAGGGTTACCAATTTTAAGTATGGAAGGGCCTTCATCCAACCCTATTAGGTGTTCCACCTAGACAAGAAAAAAATAACCTAGGTAGAGGGATAGGTCCCATGAGTGACAAGGGAAAGTAAAAACCCATCAAGATCAAGTGTGAATGTGATATGGTATTAGGCTTACTTTATGGATTATGGTATCCATTTTTATGAGCACCTTTGTAGAGGTGGTGCTTGTTTTCTTGAGATACTCTTTCCTCGGTACTTTTTTCATTTTAAACCCCTTATTTCCCTTTTGATACCTAGTCATCATTTGCAAGTCCCCTTTATAATGTTTTAAGATGTGTTCCTTTACTTTTTTCTAGACAGTAGTCCTTTATAATTGGTGCATTCATTCGCATCCGGACATGGGCGATTACCATTAGAGAGGGTAGAGCTCAAGTTTGCTTGAGGATTTTATGGTGGCCTTTATAATTTAGAAATAACATATACATAGAGAAACTACATCATCCTCTGGGTCTTCAGCCCCTTCTTCTCATGAGAGAATGTACCATAGTTGAAGTTTGGGATGTGTGAAAGGATTTATGATGGAAAATTCTAAGTATAGTCGAGAGAAGAATGTTACCCTTGGGAGGCCCTCCCAGTATAACCCATTTTTATTGGGCAGTGACAACATGATACTAGAGCACAGAATTTGACCACTAAGGTGAAACAAGGAAACCAAGACAATTTCTCAAGCAAGTGATATACTATCCAACTTCAACCAATGATCATAGTATACATGCCCAATAAATTAAAAGCAACACCTTTCATGACAAGAGGAATAACCATACCTCATGGTGATGCTGACTTACCATGCCCCATACTTTGGGTTGCTTGAATGTGATGATCCTTGGTTAAACTGGGAGGGAAATCAAGGGGGATGTTGGGATGCCATCTATGGACATGTTGGTCATCATCATGGTGTAGATCATGTTCTCCATTGAAATCCTTGAGGCATGATCTCCGCCATTTATCCCTAGGAATGGGGGGGTAAGATATAACTCCAACATGGGGACATTTTCTCATTGTAGAGTGCATGATAACCTCAACGTCTCTGGTTTTCAAAGACCTACAATCTGGTGCCCACTTAAATTACTTTAGAAGCATCTTCTGGTGGATGTTATCCACCGGTTTTCAGTGATAATCCAAAACCATACTGAAAAGAAAAATTTTCCTTAGCTATTAAAATGACAAAGAAAAATACTCAAGTGCAAAATGTAGTTTTCTAACATGTATTCATTATATGCAAATGAGAAATCATGATGTATTGCAAGAATATGCAACTACACTAGCATGATATGAATGATGCAACATATATACAAATTCAATGCAAGATGCAAATTCCTACCCTACATACTCTAATCTATGTTAGTATAAATGCTAGGTATAATCATATAACTAGTGAAACCGTCCAAACATTATATTAGAATATTTACCCCTGTGCTTCATCATTAACCAAAAAAAGTATAAGTCAAGCAAAAAAATAACATGAGTTAGAGAAAGAATCATATCATAAGTAATCATAAAATATAACTAATGGCGGCATGAAGGAGGGACACAATCATTCAAGGAGGTATCACCACAACCTTTCCCTATCCATCCCAAGACAAGGCCAAAAGAATCAGATAAAAAAAATTCTCATCCACAGATATCAAGACAACACTCGCATATAGATAAGGGATGAGAAGGAACCTAAGGAAAACTCTAAGGATGGCCATGGAAGAAGAGAGAACAAGGAAAGAGGTAAAACTAGGCCTAGAGAAAAAAAAATTCTTCCAACCCAAAGTTTGTTGGTCTCGTATGTGAAACTGAAAACCCTCACAACAAACCATATGTTGAAAATGAATTTTCCCAATAGGAACATGACCATAATAAGTAAGACTCCAAACCATATCTATAATGGAATAGTAAGGTGAAATAAGAGAAGGTTTTAAACTCTCATCACAAAAATCCTACTCTAGGAAAATCATGTCCTTACCCTCATTAAAATTAGAGCACCACGCTGGTTCAAAATTTTCTTCGTAGAATAAATCCAAGTGCTCAAAACAATATGTATTGAACCCCCCAGGATACAATCAGAAATAATCATGAGAACATTGTGATAAGTCATGTCTGGGTGGTTGGAATGAATATGTAACCACGTCATCTTTGTGTTGCCACACACCTGAGTCTTTAGCAATCACATATGGTTGTTGTAAAGGAAACAATTGAAAATGACCTTCAACATCATAAATGGTATCTTCCTAGGGACAAATCACATCACATTTACATCTCCCAACATGTATAAACTCATCAATATTGTTAACCACATCATCATTTTCCTTATAAAATGAAGGGTCTAGTGCATCCAAGGGTTCCTCTAGAATATCTTCACTTTCCCATGCATCATCGAAAAATTGGGAGGGAGTGTTACCTACCATGTTCTTTTTTTCTTGTGCAGGAGGAATGAAGGCTCGAATGGCTACATCAAGTGGAAAAGCACATACTGACACATTTTCTTCATGAGAAGCCTCTTTTTAGATTAGGTCTTCAAGAAGGTGTGTTTCATCAAAGTATTCTTCTTCAACGGATTCACCAGGAAACTCATGTTCTTCTTGGAAATATTCCTCATGATTAACCTCTTCAGGATCTCGTTCTTCAATCAAGTCTTCATTGTCTTCGGTGGAATCATGAGTTAATTCTTGCTTCTCTTCAAGGGGTTGGTAACTCTCTTCATGAAATTTTTCCTCTGGCTATTTCCCTGGATATGCATGATCTTCGAGGCTCTCATCCAAGGCATGCTAAAGATATGGAAGTTCTTCATTAATAAACTCTCCACTTTCAATAGATTATTCCTCTCGTTCATGGTGCAATTCGAGAGGATATGACAAGCTCTTGAAGAGTGTCTTCATATATCTAGCATTATGTTTACAAAAACTCAAGAAACCTACTCATGACTCATGAGATCTGTGAAAGAGGATATACCTTTTGGTTTGCAACAAATATTGATCCATTATTGCATAAACAATGGCAAGGAAAGTATAAACAATTTTACTAGTACATCCTCATCTCTTGATCTTATCTCATATATGTACTTCAATAACTATACAATGTCATTAATGGGAAAGCCTCCAAATATTGGAGAATTATCCAACCATCTTATGTAAAAATCATGTGGGCATCCCCAAAAAATGTTAAAAAATAATAGAAGGATACATTTTCTCCCAAGGTGCCATGATTCCATAACTTGAAATGTATCTCATTTCTTGTTGAGAGTAGGATGACATCTAGAAATATATCAGTGGAGTCACCAAAAGGAAAATGAGGGACATACCCTCAGCGGAGTCGCTAGGTAAAGTTGAGAGATAAGGGCTTCATGAGAAATCATTATGTTTACAAAAACTCAAGAAACCTACTCATGACTCATGAGATCTGTGAAAGAGGATATACCTTTTGGTTTGCAACAAATATTGATCCATTATTGCATAAACAATGGCAAGGAAAGTATAAACAATTTTACTAGTACATCCTCATCTCTTGATCTTATCTCATATATGTACTTCAATAACTATACAATGTCATTAATGGGAAAGCCTCCAAATATTGGAGAATTATCCAACCATCTTATGTAAAAATCATGTGGGCATCCCCAAAAAATTTAAAAATCAATAGAAGGATACATTTTCTCCCAGGGTGCCATGATTCCATCAATTGAGAATATGCAATATAACAATGTTGAGAGTAGGATGACATCTAGAAATATATCAGTGGAGTCACCAAAAGGAAAATGAGGGACATACCCTCAGCGGAGTCGCTAGGTAAAGTTGAGAGATAAGGGCTTCATGAGATATTTTACCAAATATGTTTCGTTGAGGAGAATGACTTAATCCTCCCCAGCAATGGCGCCAAAATGTTATCGTAGAATTTGTACTTGTTAAAATCCCCACCACAAGTCCTCAAATATTACATAACAATGGAATAACTCACCATTGTCACCTTAGCCAGAACTTCCCTTGTTTTAGTGATGGAAGAGGTCCACCACAAGGGAAGCTTCCATGATGACCTGAAGGGATAAAAGTAGCAAGTATAGTAGCAAATCCTACTGCCTCCTCTCTTGATCACCTAAAGGTTGGTATAGGTCAAGGTAAACGGAAGAGCTATGAAGTTGTTTGAGTACCTTCCCGAAACAAGAACACTTTATATCATATATATGACTATTTCCAAGTTCAAACATACAATAAATACCTATCTAAGACACTAGATAATGAAATTTTCTATGGCTGTTATGAATTTGCATCAATGAACAATAATACAACCATAGTAAGATATTTTATAACAAAAACAACATTTATTGATCAGAAATGAAACAATTGACAATGAAAACTTAGCATATATCCACTAGATTAATATCTAATTGTCCAATGAAATTTTTTAGTGTGTTAAACCACATTTACAAGAGAGTTATTAGATGGATGTAGCAAACATTTTCAATAACAAGAAGTTTACTATCAAGTTATCTCAAGTTAGTGTTATTAAAGTTAGTAGGGATATTAAGAGAGTTGAAAGAAAGTTTTTGTTGATCAATTCACCATGAGAGGGATTAGATATCAGTGCCTTTAAGGGATATGGAGTCTTTATAACAACAATTGCAACAATAATTGAAGATTAATCTAGTATAGATTAAGAGGTAGGGTTTAAAATCTAAGGTGCTAACACATTAGGGCCTTAGGTTTTAAACCTTAAAGAGAAGGATTGCTAGAGTACAAACACATTTGGTCTCTAGCAATCTTTTCTCCCTTCTTAATGCTTCAACTAAGTCAAAATCAAGTGTCTAGGGATAAAATCCTAGCAAGAAAGATTCATAATTTTTTAACAAGAATAACCTTGTGAGAGGAGGAAGCACTTATGCTCCTCTCTTAGGGTTTTCCCAAGCAAAACGCCTAGCATAAAGTAACAAAATTCACCATGAAACATAACAACATAAAGATAAATTTAAAAAAAAAAAAACTTACTTGAGCCAAGATACCATGAGACAAAACCCTAATTGCAGAAATTCCTATTCAAAATTTAGCAAACCATTCACAACTTGATCCTCCAAGCAAGGTGCATAAGGTATAAGAGTTAGATAGACTCAAGAGGGAGAAAATTATAGACTTGTTCTCACAAATGGTGAGCAATGATGATCATAAAATGAAATGAGAAGGTGTCTTATTTATATGAGCCCACCTTAACGAATTTTCCACATAAGTTTGTCAACAACAAATTAGAAGAGGGTCAACCCCTTCATTTTCCTCTACAATGTGCCAAAAACACAAAATACATAAAATAAAAACCTAGAAGGGTGACATCATATGCTAGAAAGGTGACATCATGCTAAAAAGTGAGACTACAAGGCTCAAGGAGTAAATCATTGGGTCTCCAAAGGCCATGTGCCATGCCTCTAATGATCAAGAGAGTGAGGCAAGGTGTCTCCTCATGCTAAATCATCTCAAAACCACATCATACATCAAACCCTGGCCTCAAATGTGATGTCAAGGGCTAGAGTGTGATGTCATAGGCCTCCATAGGCCACGTCAAAGTGCAAGAGGAGTGTAGTCTCATCCTCTGGTGATTTCAAATTGCCTCTAAAGGAAACATCATCCATCCTCTGTGCACAAATATTGTGAGTGCTCTTCCCATCCTGTGGGCTTCTCAACCCATGTATGTGGCATACTGACCAAAACCGTCGGAACCAAGATTATCTATCCATATTCCAAGTTTCCAAGGATGTTAGAGCCACTATTTGAGGGTGTTGATTCACCATATGACTCATTTCTCTCCATCACGCATGCCAATTGTTGGATCATGTTGTCATTGATGCCAAAGGTTTAATTAATTGTTGTCAAAGGATTGATTTAAAGGGATTGATTGATGCCAAAGGTTTAATTAATTGCTGTCAAAGGATCGATTTCAAGGGATTGATTGATTCCAAAGGATGATTGATTGATTGATGATTGATGTCAAATGTAATATGTTTTGTCCTTGATGAGAATTGATAGATGTCAAGTGGAATCATAGTCATATGATGTCATTGATATGATGCATAGATGAAGATGGATCGATGTGTTTCATTGGTATATGATACATTGTTGGATGGATGTAAAGATGAATCATCATTGTCTTATCATAGTTGATAAGGTGTAAAAATGGATGAACTCCAAAGTGGTCCCCTTAGGGTGAAATCCCTCACAGGAAGACATTTTACGGTTGAGTTATCCTAGAAGTATGGTTGGAGAACCCATGCTTATATGTGGAACAATGAGATGAATATCAGTTAAGTTGTTGGTGAAACTATTCTATATGGATAGTGCTTTTCAAGCCATTTACAGTGATATGTGGAATGTCACATAACTTTTCATAGTTTGAGAGTTATGTCCCTACGAAGATGAAGGACCCTCATATGTTGGTTTGAAGCCCCAAGAGGTCAAACAAGTCAAAGTGCTTGAAAAGAAGAAATTATTATTTAACTGGTAAAGTGAGGTGACAAAGTCAAGGAGGAATATTTAAATGATGAAGAAATGAAGAACTTTCTATTTATGGAAAGTGGTTAACCCTAAAAATGAAGAAAATAGGTTAAGTGACCTACAAATGGGTTAAGTGACCTAGAAGTGGGTTAAGTGACCTAGAAGATGCTTCTAAGGAAGCTACTTGGAGAGTATAAATAAGAGGCAAGGGTCTCTTGTGAAAAGTATCTCTTGTGCATCTCTTGAGCATGTATTGAAGATATATTATGAGAGAGAGGGTGTATGGAGGATCTCATGGATGCATCAAGGTTTTGGTAAGTCTGAGATCATGACGACAAAAGTTTCAGAAATTCAAAAACCCTAGTTTTTGAGGTATACGCGAGCTATAGTGATCCAGGGCACGTACATACACGGGATGAATGAGGACATGGCACATATAATGGATGAAATCATGAAGACTTGTGTGTGAGCTGGTGCTAGGCTCTTGAATACTGAAGGAGGTTCCAGATCTGCATTCTATGGGGTCAGATCTTCCATAGAAACTCTGGTATGGTTACATTGTTGTCTTGATGGATACTCTTGCTTGTTGTGTAGTGAATGCTTAAGGCATTCTTGGTATGGCTATTGTGATGTGGTTTGTGTTGGTTGATGGAGTGAGCAGTACTCTTATTATTCAATACTAATATGATTGCTATAGTATGCTTATTGCTTATACATGATTGAGTAGCATTCATATTGTATTGTTGAGGAGCATGAGTAAGTTTTTGGAGAGCTTGGATGTGTTGTGACTGGTTATAGGTCAGATTGGACAATGAGAGATAGAAGAGAATGTGATTGAAGGTTGCAGAGGATATGAGTGTGTGATGAAAAGAAAACCCTAATTGATCAGAAGTGATATGCAGGTTGTAGTACAGACTAGTCATGTACATACGCGAGCTGTACTACTGGTAAGGCGCGTACATACGTGTGTTGCACTACCGATAGGTCGCGTACCTGTTGACAGATTGATATTTGTTGAGGATTGTTTCCTCGTCTTAGTTGTTGTTGAGGGTGTAAGATAAGTCTTGCATTATAGAGATGGTTCTCTTGTAGAGTTGTAATCTATTCAATTGTTGTTGATAACCCGAGGATTGTAGTTGGTAATAAAAAGAAAATTTCACATACATCTTGTGTTCCTTGTGTTCCTTGTGGTGATGATTTATTGATGATATGTTGTTGATATATGTTTCTGATGTATGTTCACATTTAAGTGGTTATAAATGGCAACAATAAGTAATGATTTAATGGTGAGTGCTACATAATGAGTTTTGTGTAAGAGGGAAGTTTTGGGGAAAAAAACCCTACATTGTTCACACCCCCCCCCCTCTCAGTGTAGTTGGTGTGTCCAACACCAAAGTCCTGCAATAAGGAACAATGTCTCGGTCACAACCCAAAACGTCCCTCAAAGAATCATGTCAATGCCATTCAAAACAAAGAAGAATATAAGACAAAGAAAACCAATGTTCATAAGACATGTTAGTCATTAAATCATGAAAAGTAAGTTAATGTCCAAGATACAATCCATGTAAACAATTTAACCCAACATTCCCTTCCAGTATCACACAAGCCCAAGACCTTGTGAGGGTTACCAAGTTTATGTATGGGAGGGCCTTCATCCAACCCTATTAGGTGTGACACCTAGATAAGAAACAAATAACCCAGGTAGAGGGATAGGTCGTGAGAGTGATAAGGGAAAGTGAAAACCCATCAAGAGCAAGTGTGAATGTGATATGGTATTAGGCTTACATCATGGCTTATGGTATCCATTTCTATGAATGCCTTTGTAGAGGTGGCACTTGCTTTCTTGAAATACCCTTTCCTCGATACTTTTTTCATTCTGAACCCTTTATTTTCCTTTTGATACCTAGTCATCATTTGCAAGTCCCCTTTATAAGGTTTCAAGATTTATTCCTTTACTTTTTTCTAGGGAGTAGTCCTTTATAATTGGTGCATTTATTCACATCCGAACATGGTCTATTACCATTAGATAGGGTAGAGCTCAATTTGGCCTGAGGATTTTATGGTGGCCTTTATAAATTAGCAATAACATTTACATAGAGCAGCTCCTTCATCCTCTGGGCCTTCAACCCCTTCTTCTCATGAGAGAATGGACCATAACCAAAGTTTGGGATGTTTGAAAGGATTTATGATGGAAAATTCTAAGTATAGTTGAGAGAAAAATGTTACCCTTGGTAGGCCTCCCCAATATTACCCATTTTTCCTAGGCAGTGACAATATGAGACTAGAGAACAAAATTTGACCACCAAGGTGAAACAAGGCAACTACAACAATTTTGTAAGCAAATGATATACTATCCAACTTCAACCAATGATCCTCATCTACATGCCCAATAAAATACAAAAAACACCTTGCATGAAAAGAGGACTAACCATACCTCATGGTGATGTTGGCTTAACATGCCCCATAACTTGGGTTTCTTGAATGTGATGAGCCTCGGTTGATGCAACTGGGAGGAAAATCAGGGGGGCTATCGGGTTGCCATCTGTGGACATGTTGGTCATAATCATCATGCTATAGATCATGTTATCCATCGCGGGCCTCGAGACATGTTCTCCTCCAGTTACCCCTNNNACAAGGAAACTTGTTATAACCCATGTATCTTAATACGGATTTGATAATTAAAGGGATTTCAAGATATATTGGGATTTTGAAATAATATTGGAAATTATTTTTTATATTCTATAAATTGTAAAATGTTTGTAACCACTTGAGATTCATTAATTCTCAAGTGGATCTATATTCAAACATTAGTTATTTCTATTTTAAAGAAATCTCATGTATAAAAGAGATGCTCGGAAAGAAATGAGCCCTCTCTCTTCTTGGATTGTAAGAAGTTATTATTTAATATAAGTATTAGTTTCTTATTATTTATTTTGTATGCTTTTAATAATGATGTAAGTAAATATAGACACTTTGTTCTATGGAGGAAGGGCCCACTCCAATAGAATAGAGTGTTGTCAGTTTAGGTAGATTTTCATTTCTTCTTGTGTGATTTCATTTATTTTCACAATTATTTATTTTTGTAGGATTGTATTTATTTTCTAGATTATATTTATTTCTGATTATTTTTCTATAGGATTTATTCTATATTACTTTTAGTTTTATTTCCATAGATTGTAGTTGCTTGATAAGTTATATTTATTTCCTTTGAATTCTAATTTATTTATAAATCAAATTTATCATCTCGATAGAATTATATTTTGGATTTATGTATTTCAGTGTAATTGTATCTCACTTATAAATCAGATTTGCAAGTTATGTTCATTGCATTCGTCTCAATAAGATATTGTGAAGGATCATGCATAACTAAATAATTATGTTCACTACTCTAAGTTATATATAGTGGTTACATTGGCAATGATAGGTTTACTTTTTGCAATTTCCTTTTGAATAAGCATGAATTTATTTTCGGCAAGTGTGAATGTCAATTTCATGAAGAGTGAATTTCATTTCCAGCATTTAGTTAAAATTCCTTTCTTACAATTAGTTAATCAATTTCCTTTCTGCAAGGGTGATTTTCCTTTAAGCACAATAGTTACTTGATTTTCTTTCAGCAAATGTGAATTTCTTTTTTTTGCAATTTACCCTTAGTCAATTTATTTCCTGCAAGTGTGATTTTCATTTGTGATAAAGTAGATCTTCAAGAGCTTTTACAAAACATGTGGAACTATTTATACTAATACTTGTAGAATTCATTTTAGAAACTACAACTACACCCTAAACAAACTAGTGAAAGAAATATTTGTAGCCTACATATACAGTGCACGGTAACTCAAAAGTAAAACCAAAACACCAGGTTGAAAAATTTTAGACATAGACTCGTTACTTGCCTTGCTATGAATTAGAAAAGTAATTAAAGATCCCATCCAGATCATACCATTGAAGACTTCTTCCAGTGCATGTTTTGTGTTAGGTAGATATAGAGGTAGTGGGGGGGACGAAGGGCCCATAGTTATAATAGTAGAGGCCATTCAATGTAAGGTGGACTAGGTCCACTATAGTATTAAATAAGGCCCACTATGGTAGTTAAATATTGTAATGTCCCTACTTTGGGACATCATCACAGTGCAGAGATTTATGATGACCAGAGTATCCAGATGGATTCTATAGCGAGTACAGGGGTATTTGAGAGGCATTGTGGGGTCCAACTTGCATTTATTATCATATTCCATCATTATGAGCC
>SNQJ01S0101924.1:79327-96868 GCA_010110895.2 Picea sitchensis
TAGGCTTGTAAGCCTTCACCCATCCTCGAAGTGGCTCGGCTAGCCCCTCTGTGAACAACATCACCAAATGGGCCCCAGAGATATCGGTGACCATCACTGATATCCTCTGAAAATCTATTATATATGCATCTGCTGACCCAGTCTGTTTCAACTGTGCCAAGTCTCTAAAAGACATCTCTGGATCTCGTCTGTCAAATCGGTGCACCATTCTACCTGTAAACCCCGCATAGGTGACAATGTGGGTATGACCCAGAGTGGTCATCCCGTGGTACCACCAGTCATGTGCCTCACCCTCCAAGTGTAATGTAGCCAACTTAATGGCATATATCTCTGCCATGGGGTTCAGCAAGAAGTAGGTGTCGAGCTTCTGCACCCAAGCTCGTGCAGTGCACTTCGACGTCCCATCGAAGTATGGCAAAGTGAGCTTGCCCACTGTGCGCTATAACTCGTAACTCTATGTGGGACCCCTGTTGAAGAATCTCGGCCTGTTTCTCCCCTTGAAGCTACAGAACTCGGAAAAAGTCATAGCTTCTCTCAGATCTGGATCCATGGCCTTATACTCTTAGAAATAAGCTGCCAATGGCTCATCCTGCTCTACCTGCCCTCCTGTAGTTGTCTCCGGTGGTCCTAAGAACTTGGGCATGGTCAATCTAGGAATCTCGTTGTAGTCCTGAGGGCGGTTCTGAGGGCCGGTCCTGGAGGTGATCACCTCAACATGCGGTCTGTGTGTGTTTCCCCCTTCTTCCATCTGCCCTCTCTGGCTGCTCTCCCCTTTTTCTTCACCGTGCTTGCTCCCTAGAGAATAACCTGTGATTCTACCCATGAACTCTCGGGTCTCTCTTTGGCCCTCTGCAATGTCTTGTAAAGCTTTCATAAGCCCTCTGAACAAACCATCCTCTCTATCCTCTGGCAAATTTGCATTTTTCCCTGGAGTACCCTCCATCTCTTCTTCTCTGCCCTCTACGCTTTTGTACCTCCTGTGCCTATAAGTGATGTTCTGTATCCCTTCCTCAGTCATCAATGTCGCCCATAGCTAGCCAAAATCATGCTCTGATACCACTGAAATATTCTATGTTGTAAAAGTGATGAAAAACCTTCAAATTCTGATGTTGGACTTTCGTCAAACAGTTTGCATGCTTCTGAGTTTATGGTTGTAGGTGAAAATTTGATTGGACAATGATGTGTTTATTGGTTTTGTTAGCTGTTTAATGGTTTTCTAGACCCTTATAACTCCCAATTGAAGTGCCAATTATAATATTTTGATTTCAAGCATAACCCATAAAAATAATAACGAAAACATTCATATTTAAATGGCAAAACTTATTACACTTTGGCTGTTCATTATTGAATAATAACACTAACCCAATGACAATCAAAATGAGGTGGAATTACCTCTCAAGACGATGGGAGTGCCTGTTATAGGAAGATTGAATCATCACATTACACACAGCCAAAGGAATTTAACATAAACTGTCCACACGAGCTGGAATAAAGAAGTCGACTCTGTCATCATTGCCCAGCCATCTGCTGCGAGTGATCTTGCAGCCTCAAATCCGTGTTGTATCTCTTTTCCACGCAGGGAACACGCCCCCAAACTAACCACTCGAACTGACTAATGGAAATGTTGTTATATGGTCACGGTTCTACTGTGTGATGCAGCGATATGGCATCCCTCCACACTCAAAATTACGCTGCTTGTGATGTAATGTTTAGCCAGCAAAGAGGTCGACCAGCAACACTGTCTCTTTGCCTCCCATGCAGCATAAAAGGTGACCCCCGACCACTAGAAATGAGAACTCGACCAGCCACAAGAGAACATGCTGCATCCAAACGTATTAACCAGCAGGGAAGCCTCGCTTGGGCAATGAAAGATATGACCCTAGAGCCAACACCTAGCAATAATGAGAAAGAGATGCGCCCGACCCCAAGAAACGATCCAACCATCCACTTGTGCCAAGAGAAAAAACGTCCTGTCTTTGCCAAATCTGCAATAAGGATTCTTTCTTCAATGAAGATAATCGAATCAAGATGCCAATGTCTACAAATGAGAAGCCTAGATGACTTCTCCAATCTTCGGCTTGGGCAGATAGTTTCACTGCCGAATCCGAGATTCCAAGGCTAGGGCAAATAGTTTCACTACCGAATCCGAGGTGCCGAATGGGTTTCCAGCTGAAACCCTCGTTTTCTCAATGAGCTCTTCTCCCAAACTCAATTTTTAAAATGAATAGTCGATAATGTCCTTTTTCCCCTTCAATCGTCCTTTTATTCATTCACTTCTCCTTTTCTCCATTAAAATATTCATTTAATTATTAATTGGAGAGAAATACCCTCAAAGAGGGGTTTAATAATAATAAACTCACTTTTCCTAAGTTTTCACTTTATAATTCGAAAGTGACTTTACCAGTATCATTTCCCTAGCTCATCCATCTAATGGTTTACGGGAAACTGTATAAACCATCACGGTATCCCGACTGCCTAGGAAAAATGGGACATTACATCAGGGTCAGGTGTTTCCATAAATGATGGCCACCAACTCCCATCTCCTTGACATTTATGATGGGATTAAACCCAGGCAGCCTTCACCAAATGACGAGGCCTCTCACTCACGCCAGGAGGACGGTCGATCAACGCATTAAGACCATAGCCTTAATGGCCATAGATATCATATTCAGCCTTATCAATAGCCTTGGAGGCTTTGTGATGCATTTGAAGGTTGCAAAGCCGAAGGATGAACCTTCGAGGAGAAGGAATAGAGACACCCTTTCAGCTGGTATTTTGACAATAGATTTGTTTTTTAGCATGCCAAGAGCAAGGGGGCAACCTCGCAGAGGCACTGCTTGGTATGCGGCCGACTCATGTAGAAAGAGGCAGAAGAAATTTGAAAGAACATTGGCTCTAGCTAGCAAGAGGAGACCCAGGAAGTCCAGAAGAATTGGAATGCCTCCCATGGTGTATGTCAAGGAGATTACTCTGGAGGAATCCATCCAGAATTACTCAGAGAATCTCCTCTTCACGGTTCTGGACAATTGGGCTCCCCCTGCTTGTTTTGGAAAGGACGCCATAACCCCTGCTACAAGTGCAGCACAAGGTCCCAGGGACACTCCAGCTGAGGAATTTACACCTTGCTTCATGGAGGAAGAGATACAGGAAGGCATAGAAGGAAACATCCATATCACAACCGGCGAACCTTCTGAGGAAATGGCACAGCAAAATAGGCAGCGAGAGCACCAGGATGAGGTCGACGCACGGATGAAAGCTCCCCTCTCCTCCACTCCGCAAGACTCGCAAGACCAGCCACCACTTCTTCACCTAGAGCACCTGGAATTAATCTTCGATGTTCGCAACATGGTGGACAACCAAATTTTCAGGGCCATCCACATCAACCAATGCCTGGATATGATTTACATCGCCTACTCAAGCACTACCCCAAGACACCAATGCCCCACTTGCGCACAGGTCTACGCAATTCCAGTCAGATGCGGCAAGAATGAAGACGATTATGAGGACATCGGTTAAAAGGTTTTCCTGCATGCTCATAGTTAGAAACTTTTTTCTTTTGTTGCAAACTAGAGTTGTAGCTCAGTTAGCTTGTAGCAATGATAGCAGTAGCGTAGTGAAGAATAGACTAATACTAAAGTTGGCCATGCATCCTGGTTTCCTTCGGGCAGGATGGCAGTCTGGAATTTTGAGTTTGAAAAGTGGCATGGAATGGCCAGCTGTCTCGGTTTCCTTTCCAGGCGGGACAGTTGGCACTTCAACAAAAATCTGTAATTTTGCATTATTAATATAACAGGACCTACCTTTTTACTTATAAAAAAAAAAAACTTAGACTAGGTGGCAGTTCACTCCCGTAACTGCATGAGAGACTAGACTAGGTGGCATTTCACTCTCGTAACTGTTGTTGTGTGTCCAGATCACTCTATACCACCACTATGGATCATTATTNAAAAAAAAACTTAGACTAGGTGGCAGTTCACTCCCGTAACTGCATGAGAGACTAGACTAGGTGGCATTTCACTCTCGTAACTGTTGGTGTGTGTCCAGATCACTCTATACCACCACTATGGATCATTATTTACTCATGTATCCTATATCTATGGTAAATTATTCACTCTTTGAGTGTGGAATGCAGTTAATGAGAATTCTTCCATTCTTTCTCTCTTACTTCTTCTTTCTCAATTTCTCTCTACAAATGTGTGTAGTATTTTCTAGCTAGATATATTTTGTATAGGTTCAACACATTTACATGGTATCAGAGCCGACGGACTGCTAAGAAAAAGCTACACCAAATTATTTTTGCAGGTACTAAAGATTGAAGAACGCAAAAAATATGGAATTTATGTTTTACTCACCGATAATACTTCTCACACCTCATAACTATTTGGATTGGAAGCCAAAGATTCTAATTTTTCTCAGAAGTAGAGGCTTATACCAAATAAGCATGGCAATGGAAGTAGAGCCTAATTTCGCCGATGAGAAAAATGACTTTCTCAATAGACAAGATATGGCCATAGAATTTATCTGCTTGTTTATTTCTCCAGAAATTCTCCACCAAGTATGTGATGTCACACAATAATTCACTCCAAATGAATTATGGACCAGATTGGAGGTTCTATTTGGGAATAAATAAGATTATGAAGATTGCATGCAGGGGATTGGAAAGATAGATCCAGAAGAGAAGCCATCAGAAGATCAAGCCTCTTATTATAAAGAGTATTCTACAAAAGTATTTGTAGAAATTTGTATTCCAATAATTGAATATGATGTCTACTCCATTTCATATTTTTTTTCTGAAATTCAGTGGAATATATATGGCATGCATCGCGGGAGTCACATGCAGACACTTTTCCATGCGCAATGCATGCATCTTAGGAGACAAAAAGAGAGCCGTGCACATCAGACTCCTTTCTGATATTTTCTGAGCCAAATTTGTAGAAACAAATTGGATATTTGAATTCCTCTTTGCAAAATATCCAATTAAAAAAAAAATTCGTCTGAAACGGAGTCCGGGAAGTGAAGTTATGATCTTTTTAAAATCAACAAAATTTCAGCATTGTTTTGGAAATGGCCGCACGGTTTTCAAAGTTTCATCCAAACTTTATTTGGATATTACTCATTACAAGAAGATAAAGTGGATATGTGTGGACATATCAATGGTTCATATACTTCATCATATCCGTGCAGACATATACATATTCAACAAAATCTTCAACGAGTGCAAACTTGCACAGTTGTGAGGACTTCTTGGAGTGAAGGGCACGGTTGCTTAGCAACTACTTTTTGTTCCTTCTCATTTTTATTTTTTTTATGCATTGTAATTTGAGGCGGGGGTTTTCCCATGATTTTTTCCCTCTTTCCTCATTTATTTCAGTGTATCTTTTGTATTTGCGTACCTAACATGGCCTTGTTGCAGGGACCCATTCTTTATTTTCACCATAGTGATGTTCAGGGGGGGTGTTGAAGTTACTTCACACACACCTAGGATTTATTTTTCCTAAGGTTTTTCCTTGTTTATTAGTCATAATTAGTCATTATCCAATCTCCTATATTTTAGGGGAGAATATTCCACATGGAGAATATTCTCTTTCAATTGACACTTCAGTTTGACTAGTTGAGTTGAATTTAGATGTTGCATTGGTTTTGTCACCATGAAACATTGGGATCATCACCAGCTAATGTGCACTTGCCTTGGGATCATCACCATACTGACACATTACCCTTGATTTCTTAGGTTAACTCCTCACTACTCTCTGTTCAGTCAGTTAACTGAAGACTAGTTGACTAGTTAACTTAGACTAGGTGGTAATTCACTCCCGTAACTGCATGAGAGACCAGACTAGGTGGCAGTTCACTCCTGTAACTGTTGGTGTGTGTCTATATCTCTCTATACCACCATTATGGATCATTATTTACTCATATATCCTATATCTATTGTAAATTATTCACTCTTTGAGTGTGGAATACGGTTAATGAGAATTCTTCCATTCTTTCTCTCTTGCTTCTTCTTTCTCAATTTCTCTCTGCAAATGTGTTTAGTATTTTCTAACTAGATATATTCTGTGCAAGTTCAACACATTTACAAAGTTGAATCAACATTGCATGGAGGGTGCATAAGCTAGGATTATTTTAGAATAATTTATCTTCAATTTATTTTCAATTAAGTCAACACCACATGGAGAGTTTAGGAGGGCACATGAGTTTGGATAAACTTGGAATAGGGTGACTTTGTCTTAGTGAGAGTGATAAATTTATTTATGGCTATTAAGTGTCTTATTTTAGTAGTTTACTCCATTAATTTCATCCACTTATTTTCATAGTATTTTTTCATAACTAAGGCGCCTTTTTTGGAGAGTTCAAGCATATATACAGGAAGGGAAAATGGCCATTACACAAGAGATTTTTTTCAGAGCAACCAACATTTTTTCTTCATATTCTCTTCTTTATTTCTTGTTGTATATATTCAATAATCTATAAAGGAAGGGCAAATGGCCATTATACAAGAGAGTTTTTCAGAGCAGCCAACAATTTTTCTTCATATTCTGTTCTTTCTTTCTTGCTCTATATACTATGCACGAAGCTATATTATTATGATCAATATTGTATCATGTCTTTATGATGCAACCAATCTCTTGAATAACACAAAGATAAAGTTTGAATGCGCTATTCCTTTCAGCTCTTTGAACTTGTTGGTGCAATATTAGTTTTTTGTGCAACATTGTAGGTGGTAATTTTTCCTCTATCTTGTTTGTATTTATCATTTAGAGAACATATTATTCTCAATTTTCTTTTCATATCTCTCTATTTCACACTAAAATTGTCTCGTCTTCTTCAACTATCAATTTCCTTAGGTTTTTGGTTGCTTTCACACATACCAAGGGCCATTATTTATGTGTTGATTTGTTGTATTAACACAAATGTTTTAGGTAATTTTCATCACATGAACTTTAGGGATGCCCATATATGGTTTGAAAAACAACAATTAGAATGGAGAAGGGGTTAGCTAGTGACCTAGGGATGATTTCTTATCATTTTTTACTCCATTTTCCTTGTTGTGGGTCTTGGAGTCAGAGCGGTCTTGTGGTGTATTTTTTAGTGATAACAAGCCCACAATTTTAAAATGTGAGATTTAATAGGGTTGTGTTTTATGATCTGCATAAAACATTTCTCACAAAAATTCTTAGGTTCATCCAAAATTTCAATGGGATTCTTTCCTTTTTCTTCTCTAATTAGAACTTTGGCATATATTTTTGTCATGTAGGTTTCTCTAGTTAACATATATGCAATGTTATTGTTTTTTCTTTCTTTATGTATAATGTCAAAACAAAATCCATCTAGCCATAATTTCTAATTAAGATATGGTTATTTCTTTAAACATGCTTTAAACATGTTCTTATTGTAAAATGAATTGGCTTAAGGACTAACCTGAATTTGGAAATATATTTTTTTATACCCATTGTTTCTTTATGGCTAGAAGGATATTTTAATTCAACATCTTTATATGTTCCTATTTTTCTATGCATATCTGTTTTTATTTATTTATATATTGCATCATAAAACCAATCCCGACAATATTGAATGCATTTGTTTCAATAATATATCTATATCATTCTCTATGAAGGCACAACTTGGGCAAAGATTTTACCTTTTCTTTGATCTTTATAACAAATTGTGTCATCTAATTTGTCCATGGAGAAGAATATTTATTGAGTCTTTTATACAAGCAATAAACATGTTCTCCCTATCCTTCATAAAAGTATATTTATTGAGTCTTTTATACAAGCAATAAACATGTTCTCCCTATCCTTCATAAAAGTATTTTGGATAATTTAATGCTCCTAAAAATCTCTGTAACTTGGTTTTGTCTTTGAGTTCATCAAAAAAATTCTATAGATTCCTCAACACATGATCTTGTAATTCAATTTTTTCTCCAGCAATAATGAGCCCACGAAACTTTATTTTGGTCAAGCCAATTTCCATTTTTTTCTCAAACAATGCTAATCCATGTTGAAAGACTTTATAATAAGAAATTTCCAAGTGAACTGCGTGTTCCTTCAAATATTTTGAATAAACCAAAATATGATCAATGTATCCAACACAAAATTCTAAATCATTAAAAATGTTTTCCATTCTCTTCCAAAAATCAAAAGGAGCATTTGAAATACAAAACGACATTACTCACCATCGGTACTGGCCATGGGGAAAAATAAATATTGTTTTATACCTATCCTTTAGCAAAATTCCTATTTTCCAAAATCCAGTCTTGAGATCATATAGACATTACAACTTTTCCAACAAGGATTTTGTTGAATCTACATCCTAAACATTCACAGGCATTGAATCACAAAGACATAAATTTATAGCAACCATATCATTCTTATCCATTTTTTTCTAATAATGTTGAGGTATATTCTATGGAATAGTACTCTTAACCACACCATGCCTAGGGGTAAATAGAGGAGATCATGTATCATGGCCCACAATGTCCACCCAAGACATTGTGCCTTTATTGCAGGATATGGTACGTGTAATGAAAAGAAGTGAGTTGTTCAATGAATTGATACATCCAAAAAGTGTCTCTCACATCTCCAATACCTTGGAAGATGGATAGATGGGTTTGATTTTGACAGATTTGGTCATGGTGGCACGCAGATGGGTTAGAAGACCACATGCTAGGTAGTGTCCCCAAAGGATTATTACTCATTGGATTGAGGATATTTCATTGGTGGACAGTTGGATTCCCTATAGAGGTTAGACACACTCCTCTCCACCTGGATGCAGTGCTCTACACCTTGAACGTTGGACCTCTTTTAATGATGACATAACACTTTGGGGTTTGATGGTGATGGGGTTTGATAGCCACTTGGGGCACCATTGATTATGTGACATGACCATAGTATTACGAAATATTTCCCCTACATAAAGGTGATATCTCCCTTGGATATATAGACCCTTATTGACCAAGATAGAAAAACAAACAAATGGACACTAACACTCCTTTAGATCTATTCTTTAAGTATATATGTAGAGAAGATAGAATAAAGAAGAGTGACTTACTCCTTTTCGATGGTTGTCCTCGTTGATCTTCAATGTTTGTTATTATTGTCCAAAATGCGGTCAATATGAAGAAAGTATGCAAGGAACAGAACAACACCTTATACTCCTACAATGTATCATTAGACAAGAACGAATCTATCTATATAGACATAAATGTGCAAAAAAAAATATGAAGGAAATAGGCCAAGTTATATTAATGGAGAAACATAAAGAAAGCACTTAAAAATCACCTTTGATGTTGCAAAAACTTCTCCAAGATCTTCAGTCCAACCATTGCATTATTGTCTTGAGATCAGAATGATGATACTTCAATGGATTCCTTTCACCATGAAAATTCCCTCAATATATAATATTGGGAGGCTTAACCACCATGAGATATTTTGGGAAATGGTTGAGGATTTTTCTCCATGAGTTGGGATTTGGCTTCTTGAGGTTTCCTAGGATGGATCCATGTAGGGTGACTTGAATCCTTGACCCAGACAAACTTGAATCTCCTCAGATTTCTTCACTTAGAAAAAGGTGGGATGGTTATAACCTCCTTTGACCACATCAACACTCCCTCATAAATGAAAACAAGGCATTGAAAAAGTTGATCAACACTCCCTATATATGGGCATGGAAGAATTAATAGGATATCAACGCTCCCTATACATGGGAAGGGGGGCATTGAACTTCAAAAACCCTCCAAAAATGGTAAAAATTCCAAGTAAAAGGCATGTTTTCGAATTTCAAATGATGGGTTTCTTCCTCCAAAATGAATTAGGGATTATGAAAAATTTGATTTCATCGTGTCAAGGGGTTGCGACACTTAGTAAGGTGCATATATCACTTGATGAAGTGCATGTGACACTTAGTAAGGTGCATACGACACTTTATGACACTTGCGACACTTAGGTGTAAATAGGTGCGACACTTAAGTGTGACATTTTGGTGTGTAATAGATGCCCCCTAAAGTGTGAGGTCAAAGGAGAAACCAATGGCTGAAACACTTTATAAAATATTAATGTAAGGGTGATGGAGCAGGAGAGCCTGGCGGAAGCTACAAACAAACATCAAACAATATTAGTATATATGTATCATCCCCGAGGTAGACATACCTATGCTCAGAGTAAACTAACTCGAAGCATGGTTTCCGACCAATACACTATGGATCCATGAAATCATTGACTAAGGATATGGCCACCAAACATACAATTTGGATCCATACCTCCATGAATTTATTAACTCATAGCCACGTAAGAATACACAATGGAGCTACAATATGATAAAACAACATAGCCACAAACCAATGCAAAGTGGATCTATGTGACATTATATATTAGTGGGGTTTCCATTAGGGTGAGTGTACTTGAATCCCCAAAATACTAAGATAATATCCATTGCAGCCTGGGTAAATCACATAACAAATAAAGTGCCCAACCCAAGGTCTTCATCCCGATCCTGAAACAGTACGAATCTAGCCATGTGAATAGATGACTTGATGTCGAACTGGTAGAAACCACTTGATTACCAGTCATTGAGGTATATCGTTAAAAAATGCAATGGAAATCACCAATGATGACAATTACTCCCAATGTACCCTAGTACATTCCAATGAATGTGAATAAATGAGCTGAAGTCGAACATCTGTAGAATCATTCGTTCAGAGGCCAATGGTGTAAACCTACTATTGAAGGCAAGGAAACCTACCATTGAGGCATGTAGGCTCCAAGGTACTAACTAGTTTCTAAGTCTAATTCTTGGATAATGTGTTGAAGTTGATAGGAATAGACTCATCGAAGGAGAGCCATGATGTATCTCCCATCAATGACATGAAAGTGATGTAAGATGATAGATCAAATGAATGTGGACTGACACGAGGATGAAATATGGTAATACTATAGAATGGTTGGTTTGAGCTGAAACTTTCCTTGAACATTGTGAGGCATGAAAAGTGACTTGGCAGCATTGAATTGACTGAGAGATAGACCAAAACATAGTGTGATGATCACTAAGTCACTCTTCGGGTGAGATGAAGGAGTATGAGGACTCATGGAATTTGTATGACTTGGAGACAAGCAGATTATCCAACTGTAAGACAAGATGAAAAAATGTGCAAGACAAGCAGATTATCCAATTGTAAGACGAGATGCAAACAGGTGCCATGTTCAAGGGAGACAACAAACAACTGACATGGTGTTTTCCAAAAACTTGACCCACTTCCTTCAATTCCCCCCTCCCCCCGCCACCATAATTGACGAGTATCTCTTTGTTTTTTAATGAGCTTGAGGAGGATAATAGATGTTCGGTATAGCTCATCTTCGATGAGTCCCTCATCATATGTTTAACGAACCTGAAGAAGGAGGGGTCAGCCCCGTATGGGTCCTTCAATGTATGTTTTACAAGTCCAAAGAAGGAAAACTCGATGGTATTTTCATGTTTAGAGAGTCTGAAAAGATCTTAAAGATGACCCCAAGGGTGTTCTTTTTCGTAAATTTAGTCCCCCAAGCCCAAAAAAGTGTAAAACAATATAGGGGAGAACTCTTCTAGTCATGATTGACTAGAGTATACCTTTTTCGTAGTTATTCTTATGAGGATGAAAAAAGGGGTAAACTACCACTTGAAATATGACTCTTCATGGTTTAACGAGCTCAAGGAATGACGAAGTATTCTCGCAGTCTCCTTCATTTTTTAACAAGCTTGAAACATAAAATGAAACTATGCTCGAAGTCCTCTGTTTCATTTTTTAACGAGCTTGAGAAAGAAATTGAAACTTTGCTCGAAGTTGGTTTCATTTTTTAACGTTATTGAAAATGAGAACAAACTATGCTCGGTGTAATACACATTAATGGGCATCTTCCCAACATGATTTCCATAGATTGGTATGTTGATTGACACCTACTGGTTGGTTTTTTCCCAACATATTGTTCATAGGTTGGTACTTTTCCCCCGGCATCATTATAAGAAGTTGGTGGTTTAACTTCAGTATGATGCCCATAGGTTGGAGACATGCCCCTCAAGCTTTGGTTCATCCCCCTACTGTTCTTCTGCACTCGGTTAGACTCCTGGCTACTAATAGGGATAGGTTCACCAGAGAGGGAGGAAGAAAAAGGATCAATTGAGACACAAGGAGAAAGGGAAGGTTTAGGTACCAGATCTTGTGGAAGACTAAGTGACTTGATGTCACCTAGTGTTTCAGTGGTAGATGGGATAGGCACTACCCAAGGATATAATGATTGAGAGGATCGTTTCACTGTAGCCATAATCATATTTAACGGGGCAACCTCATGTGCGGGATTTGGGGGAGGTAAGGGAAAAAATCCCATGAGTGAGGAATCTTTGAGGAGACCTACCCCCACACTCTTGTACTTAATATTAGACTATCCCAGGAAAGGTATATTATTTGTCGGGGAATTATGGAGATATGAAGTGCAATAATAAAGTTGGTCAATAGTCACAATTTTCCCTTGATGGGGAAATTGTAAAATGCAAAAAAGTAAAGAAGTGACGATAGTCATCGCATAGAACCAACTGCGACCAAGAAATAAATTATAATCCAGGGGTGCGTCAACCACTTCAATGTTGACAAATATGGATTTTCCCTTTAATTCCGCAATGAAATATTTCAAAATTTCGTAAGGTTGTAAACCACGTCCATCAAACACCTTAAGGATGGTAGGATACTGGGTAAGTTTGGGAGAACCAATGGCTCTCTATCAGGACATACACATGACAGTCGGTGGAGGCTCCTTCATCCAAAATAGTTCGATGGATGTTCTTCCCACCAACCATAGCTTGAATTTGGAAGGCGAAGTCGTGGTAGAGCCTTGGCTTAAAATAGTCCAGATTGAACATAATCATATTTGACACCTCTGGATCCAAAACTCCAATGGCTGATAATAGGGTTCTACATTGACTTGGACAATTTTGTAGAACTTCTAGCATCGGCGTAGCACAAGGTGCTTGAAATAAATCTTCAACGATGTTGTATTTTTGTGCGGAGCCATAACTTGGATTAATGGTCAATTTTTGAATTTTTCCCTTGGGGGGAGAAATACTAAATTAGTAGTAGGCCTCTCGATCTAAAAAGGGGCAGAGGATGGAGGAGGAGTGGAAGTGGAGGGCTTATTGGTAGCGCCTCCATTGGTATGATTATCTGGAGGAGTGCCATAAGTCTTAGCTCTAGTTGTTATACTAACTATCCCATACACATACGGACCTGAGCATTTGAGGAAGCATCCTCATGGTGAGGATGACCTGCAATTCCCCCTTACAGAGGGGAAAGATTTTGTGCAACCATTTGTTGTTTTTAAATCAGAAAAGGGTTATTTACTATTGCAGGTTGGGAGGTACCTTTCAGAAATTTAGTAACTTCCACATGATGAGGGCAGTATTTCGTGTAGTGGTCTTCCTAAAACATCATGCAGGGAAACTTATCTTTCCTTTTTGGTTGGGTATCAACAATTTTTGTACTCTCCCGTGGGTTAGAATAATTATTGGATTTACCCTTGTTTTTATTCTTACCTCTAGGTTGCTGAGATGAAGTGGATTGGATCACATTCACCTCGGAGGATTGTGTAGGAGATGGAGTAGTTTTTGTGTTGGTCACGAAACACACTAGGCCATCGACATGGGCTTTGGAGAAGGTCTTGACAAATCATTCAACGGGTGAGGAGCATGAGGGATCAAATCATAAAGCATGCCAGACTGGGAATATAACAAGTCCAAATATTGAGCATGACTAATCGCTTGCTCCTTAGTGAAAACACCTCCCATGGCGACATCTCTACCTATGGGTGGAAAAAGTGACTTGGTATACCAATTTTCCAGTATTTGACTTGGAATAATGGCTTTAATCAATCGTCGTCGGCGTTGCCTCCATTCATGAATATGATTAGAAATGTGAGTGGAAGTGGATTTCCTAAGGGACGTCAAAAGCTTTGTACCGGTTTCATATTGAATTAGCAGTTGGAAATGTGTCAAAAACTCCATAGCTAAAGTATTAAAGTCACCAAAGGAGTGTCACGACAACTTGATATACCATTTGGTTGTCGAGCCTTTGAGACTTCTATGGAAAAGTATTAAGTGAATGGATTCATCCATCAAAGAGTTTGAAGAACACCAAATATGGAAGGCCATTACGTGTTTATTAGGGTCTTCTCTAGGTTTTCTGTTGAATTTTGGCATATTAGATGGTAGTTTGGCAGGGATTGGAGGCCAAAATGGGGCATGCAGTATGGGATCATTGGTCAAATGTGACATACTAGGAAGATATAAATTAGCCAAGAATGGAAGTTGTCAATTAGCATATGGATACTAGTAGTAACCATGTGACATATGAACACCAATAGGACCATAAATAGGTTGTGGCGGGATGGAAAAACCAGATGGTCCTCCCATGTACCGTGGTTGACCCCCATGTATTGTGGTTGACTTGAGGATCCCCCCATGTATTGTGGTTGACTTGAGGATCCCCCCATGTATTTTGATTGACCCAATGGTCCTCCCATGTACTGTGTTTGACCTGACAGTCCCCCCATGTATTTTGGTTGGCCTAATGAACCTCCCATATACTGTGTTTAAGGGGGATTTTTTGTTGGAATCATGGGGTTCACAGATTGAGTGGGAAAATTTCCTTGCTAAGGAATCCTTGTCAGATTAGGTTGACCCCATAAAGGATTTTCAACTCTTGGATATGGTTTTCCAGGATATAGGTTGGTAGTAATGGAAATGGAAGGACATGCATGAGCGACTTACCCCCAGGTTGAGGGTTTCCCCTCGACAAAAAATTTCCCTCCAGCTGAAGGTTTCCCCCCAGCTAAAGGTTTCCCTCCCATTGAATATTGACCTCCAATGAAAGGTAAAGGTGAACTCCCCATTTGTAAAGTTGGGGATGTAGGGTGAGTAGCTTGTGTAAATGTGTATTTTTGAACAACTTGACTGTTGTCCGTCTAACCGATGGGATGACCAAGTAAAGAACTTGGTGTGTGCATATGTGGGAGTAGTGAAACAAGAATATTATTCTTCCCATGTGCGGAGGGAGATGTACTCACAAGTGGTTGTGTTGGGGTAACTTGATTCATGGTTGTTCCTAGTGAATAAGAAACACCAACAATAGTGACCTATGCTCTTGCAGGGTCAACTATAGGAGTTGTGGATAGAGGAGGTGAAACTCCCAATCCCTTTGGAAAACAAAATTTTGGTTGGATCATGCCACAAGATGGCCTAGTGGCTAAAATGGAAGGTAAATAGTAAGAATAATAATCATCAAGAAATCCCATGGATGGTTGTTCAACGAGTTGTGGGCCTAGTGAATTAGCAAAAATGGGATTTGGGTAATATACAAGGCCTTCCATGAAGGTTGTGACCGGTTCTTCTGTGTGTTGGTCACTTCCAAAAGCTACACTCATGGATTTAGAAGTTTTTTCTTTGACCATTCATTTGTAAGATGGGTTGTGTTGAGGTTCTTGAACTTCAAGATCCAAACCATGCATTCTACGAGATCTTCGAAGCCCTTCATCAACCACGGTGAAAGTAAAATGGAAAACCTTAAGGCAAACTATGAGCTCTGAAAGCACACACCCCTAAAAAATATCTAAAGGAAACCAACCAAGAAATAGTAGAAGGATCTTCCGAAAATGGGATATCAAATCGCCAACAAAGATATGAGAAGCAGTTACCCTGACCTCCAGGTAACAACCCTTCTCAATGCAAGCGACCCTCACTTCATGGGGTCACCCTCTAAGGGTACTAAAGTGTGATGCGGCGTCTTCCCCAGGTACCATGGGAATCCCCCCATAGTCACCTCTGTAGATACCTAGGAAAGGCCACTAAGGTTACCAACTCACAGTCGGCCTCTGGGGGTTACAGTCAACAATCGAGACAGAACATATGGGAAGGATAAAAAGGTATCAAATTATTCAAGACAACTGAATACAAGTGGACCGATAAGACTCCTGAGGACCCCGAATGGATTTGGGATTCACGAAGCACTAAGACCAAATGAAACCAGTAGCAATTCAAGAAGAACCCCCAATATACACTCTTTCCGCTACAATTGGTCAAGCTTTGGAGGGGTAATATTCGTTGTTCTTCCGCACATGACCTTGTTTTTAGCCCCTATGTTAGAGGGGGTTCCCATCTATTCCTATACAACAATTGGATTTGATCACTCTTTAGTGTTCTACATTCTTGTTTAGAAATCTTGAATAATTTACTCACGTTTTCGTAATCCAAAGATTCTAACCCTATGTTATTGTTTGTGTACTATAAATAAATACAAAATTGATTTTATTAGAGCGACGGATGATTTTAATGGATTTGTTACTCAGAAAGGTCCACAGAGATGAAACTAAATATGTGTGGGACTCGATTCCAATAGAATGCAAAAAGAATGAAATGTAATCATCTCTTCTCGATGAATTCTATCTATGAAATGTAATGGTTGCTTCTCGGTGGTAAATTCGTTAGGAGGTAAAAAGATTATGATCCCTCTGTGTTTTCAAAGGTCAAACATACTTTTGTTACCTCTTTGCAGTAAAATTCTAAAGAACCTGAAATGGTTCTACTAAGCCCAACTTGCTTCTATTTTCATCAGGCACCTTCTGGGATCTGTCAAGATTTTGGTTATCAGTTAAATGATTGTGGTATTTCTTCAAGAGAATGCAGGCTCTCTGACTTCAAGACCATTTATGGATTGAGTCTCTGTATTTTCTCTCTGTGATTAATTTGTATGGGTGACTTACAACCCGATAGCTTTATGTTTGGTCGAATGTGGTCTTTCCACTCATCACTGTGATAAATCATAGCAGGATCATGATTTTGTCAAATTTTAAAAGAGACACGTGTATGGTTTGGTTCTTTTCTCTTCATGCATTATATGGTTCTGTCTTTTATGGATCATTTATTTTAAAGGGAAGTCTGTACATGTTAATGCACATGGATATCAAGCTCAAAGATACATGTTTTTGGTTAGGTATTGTTGTCGAATTAATATTGGTATCGATGATTGTATGGTTGAAGACCTGTGTGCATGATAGGTTCATCGAACATGCTCTTGAGTCTGTCCAGATTTAAAAGGACCTGTGGGTGATTAAATCAGGCCTAATTTTTGTTTGATCATAGATGATTGTTGATTGTTAATACCAGGCCTATTATTGTTTGATTACCAAGGATGAGCATTGGATATAGATAATGGGAATCACTTTGCATATTATGATTGTTTTAAAAAAACAAGAGATCGCCATTAGACCATGCAGTACTGTGGTTCGAATGGTTATGTTGTTACTGTGAAATTGGAAATGGTTTGCATAGTCATTATAAAGAATACACAGATTAGTATAAATTGTATGCAATATATATGCAATTGAGGAACAATTAAATGTTTTTGGTCATGGAAGTGGATGCTTTTTGTATTGAAATCGAAACAAATTTATGATTGTTTGCACCCAATTTGTCACTTGATGAGAAAATAAAGGGTGCTTACATGCCCAGTTGGGCTCTGCTAGG
>SNQJ01S0101924.1:96878-119189 GCA_010110895.2 Picea sitchensis
AAGGATTAATATATGGTGTTACCCTACCTCAAGGGTTTTCTCTATTTCTTGTGTTCATGTTATGGTGAATGGTTTATGGTTTATTCTTGGTATTATTGAAGTATATTTGCAGATCTGATATAGGTACTTAACAGGGCACTTATCTCGAACTTGTTATCTTTCAACATCACTCATGTTAAAATGGAATTGAACTCAATGGATGACAGGTTAGTTGTTTTTGCAGCCTCTCCGACTCATCAACTTATTCCACAAAGAACTTATTGCACCTTTCAATATTTGTATCATCCACATATCCCATACAATGTAGAGTCATGGTAGGTCTTCCCTAGTGATGAGAGAATATGAGTTTTCTTTCAAAATGAACCTTATAAGCCTAAGGAAATTATATCTGTGGAAGTTAACAAAATTCCAAAGGGCTTGACTCCTCTAGAAAGTTCATTTTCATCGAGTGATGTAGGCAACAAAGAAAAACATAAAGAAGAGGAGTCGAAAAGGAAGGTGGGTGAAACTATTTCCTTGAACATTGGAACACCCGACTATCCAAAGAATGTTAAAATAGGTGCCCAATGTTCTAATGAAGAAAAATTCAAGTTCACTGAGTTTCTTGGTGAATTTAAAGATGTTTTTTCTTGGTCTTATGAGGATCTTTGTGGTTTTGATCATAATCTTATACAACATGCCATTCCTATCAAGGAGGGCATAAAATCGGTTAGGAAAAAACAAAGACCCATTAACCCTGCACTGGAAGCAACTATTCGAAAGGAGTTGGAAAAACTCTTGAAGGCTGGGATAATTTTCTCTGTTAAGTATTCTGAGTGGGTTTCTAATTTGGTTCCCATTCAGAAATAAACTGGTCAGATTAGATTATGCGTTGATTTTAGCGCATTGAATAGAGCCAGTGTTAAAGATTATTTTCCTCTCCCTAATATGGAAATGATTTTGTAACAAGTTGTAGGGTCACAGATGATGTCTTTACTTGACAGGTTTTTTGGTTACAATCAAATAAAGGTGAAAAGGATAGATAAATTTAAAACCACTTTTATTACACGTCGGGGCACTTTCTCTTATGAACGTATGCATTTTGTCTTATCTGATGCAGGTGCCACTTTCCAAAGAGCTATGCAAATAGCTTTTGACAATTTGATCGACAAAATTATTCAGATTTATCTTGATGACTTAACTGTGTATTCTAAAAACTGATCAAATCATTTCGGTCATCTTAGAAAGATTCTCATGCGATGCAGGAAATTTCGCATTTCTTTAAATCCTTATAAGTCTATTTTCGGCGTTACCAAGGGAAACCTCCTTGTGCACATTGTCTCTGATTCAGGAATAAGCATAGATCCTGAAAGTATTGTTGTTATCCTAAATCTTCCTACTCCTACTTCCAAAAAGGAGGTTCAATCCTTTATGGGTGTTATCAACTTTGTTCGTAGGTTTGTTCCTGATTTTGTTGTAATGGTCAAGCCAATTCACAATATTATTAAGCAAGATCGCTCCTTTTCTTGGATGGATGACATCGAAAATGATTTCATATGGATCAAAAAGGCAATCAATTCCGCACTGGTTTTGGCGAAGCCAGTTTTTGAGAAAGAATTTATGATATATACTAATGCCACAGAAGAAGCAGTTTATGCTATCCTCATTCAATGTCATGACCACGTTTATGAAAAACCAATGGCTTACATGAGGCAAATCTTTTCAGATGATGAGTTTAAATATTCTTTTATTGAAAAGCATGCTTTCACTCTTGTTAAAGTTGTTGACAAAATTCTCCACTTCATCTTAGGTAAGCATACGCTGGTAAAAGTCTCTTTACCTACTATCAATTTTTTACTCTCACAGACTTACATTTCAGGGAAGCTTGCACACTGGCTTGCCAAGATCCAGGAGCATGATCTAACCATCATGACTTCTAAAACTATCAAGGGACGTGACTTAGCCCTTCACTTAGCTCAGCATGTTGAAACAAGTGAAGAAATGGATGAACACGATAGCTCTCTATCAACATTGTTTTACATTGACAATCAAATCCTTCCAATGGTTGAACATCCTTGGTATAAAGATCTGGTTTATTACTTGCAAAATCAAATATGTCCATATAGCTTAGATACCCATCAAATAAGAAGGCTCTGTCTCGAATCTTCTAGATACGCCATTATAGGAGACTTATTGTTTATGAGATATGTCGATGGTATGTTACTTCGTTTTGTGAACAATGAGTAAGCACATAAATTGTTACAAGAGACTCGTGGTTCTTCAAATTTTGTTATTCATGTAGGAGGTCACTTTTCTACTAAAAATACTGCTTTTAAGATTATCAAGAACGGGTACTATTGGCCTTCAATATTTCGTGATTCTTATATTTTTTCAAGATCTTGTGACAAGTGCCAGAAGTTTGTTGGGAAAGAACATCTTTCTTCTATGCCTTTACAACATGTTCTCGCTGAATTTCCTTTTTCAAAATGGGGTTTGGACTTTATTGGTCCTATTAATCCTCCATCTTCAGTAGGGAAATTTTTTATCTTGACAACCACAGACTATTTTACGAAATGGATTGAAGTTGTCCCACTTAAGCATTCGCAAGACAAACAGGTGATTTCTTTCCTTCAGACTAATATTTTTTCCAGATTTGGTCTTCCTTTGGAAATTATTACACACAATGGTCCCACTTTTATTTTTGCTAAGATGACCCATTTTTTATCTAAATTGGGGGTTAAACATTTTACCTCATCGACTTATTATCCCCAAGGAAATGGGCAGGCCCAGTCTACCAACAAGAATCTGGTTAGAATTATCAAAAGGCTCTTTGAAGATAATCATTGTCAATGGCACACTCTCCTCACTTACGCCCTTTGTGCAGATCACACTACCACCAAGGTAAGCACTTGTTGCACTCCTTTCCATCTTGTTTATGGTTAAGAAGCACTTATGCCTACCGAGCTAGAACTTTCCTCTCTAAGGTTAATGCTACAGGTTGAAGAATTAAATTATTCCAATATCTCTCAAAGAATGAATGCACTTTTGGATTTAGAGGAGCAAAGGATGTTTGCTTTGGATAATATAAAGACAAGACAACAAACTGTTAAAAGATATTTCAATAAAAGTGTCAAGGCTGTCAAATTTAAGGTCAATGAGAAGGTATTGTTGTGGGATTCATCTTATGCTGATAGAGGAAGACATTCAAAGTTCCAAAAGTTATGGCTGGGTCCTTTTAAGATCGTTTTTGTTCTTGGCACAAATTCCTGCATCCTAAAGGACTTGCAAGAGAGATTGTTTTCCTATAGCACTAACGGTTCCCACTTAAAACACTATGTGGAACCAACTTGAAAGTTTAAATGTTGTATGGAATTTTTTTTGTATTATAGTTTGTTTTATTTGCTTTGATTTTACATTTTTGTTATTTCATTTCTTCTTATTTCAATTCTCTTGTTTCATTTCTCCTATTGTGTTTTTCGCTATTTTTGTTTCTTTTATTTGACTTCACTTCTTTTCAAAATAAAATGTTGGATCATTTTTGCTACAATGACGTTATTCTGCAAAGTATTGTTAGTCAACAACAATCAAGGTACACAGTTGTCATGATGTTCCCCTTGAAAGCATCATTGAAATTGTTATATGCTTCAACTGTTGTTATATAGGATAGTTGGTTTTATCCCTTTTATGCTTTCCTTTTCTTCCATCCACTCCAAGATTCAAAAGAGCATACCGAAATATTTTTCTCCTTGAAGTCAAGAATTTTTTTATTATGATTAATCAAATGATTATGCTTACATGGATAAACACCCTCATACTTAACACTTTCCACAAGTTATTCCCAAAATCCCTGTCATTTTTCCCTTAAAACTGCTCACTTCCCCCTGTTGCATAATCATTCTGATGTCTATTTTCTTGATCTGATGTTTACATGGTCTGTGAAACCAGATATTCTAAGTTCTTAATTTGTTGGAAATATATTTCCCTATGGAGTCGTCAGTTTGTTGACGATTAAAATCACAACGATGAGTTCTTCCTGCAAAGGATTGCTAAGCTCTATTATTTATTTATGATAATAATAATTAACTAGTAAGTGGGACCCCCTTGAGACTAGAGGTGATAGGATGGATGTGCTACACTTATATGTTGTTGATGTCATGATGTTTCCTACATAGTCCTATACAGTTGATGATGCAGTCTTGGTTTCATTTGATATATGGTTGGTTGATGCATTGTTGCTAAATTTTGTTGATATTCACTTGCAATACAAGGTAGTGCTATAGATATGAGGATTATGTTATGTTATGTTATGTTATAACATTGGGTTTTTTTTTTAAATATTACACATGATTTTATGCAAAGAGATAACACGATTATATGGGAGCTTGATCGAAACAAAAGGAAAAACTATGGATAAGTTCTAAATCTATGGAAAAAGGATTATATATAAAAACCTTGTGAAAAATGTAAAATGGTGGACCTAGCTACTATACTATGTGTTTTGGTTAAATGATTATGAAATTTTTGTTAAAGAGTTATATGGAGGCACATACGGTAGTGTTAACATATGGTTATTATTAAAGTGGTGACATGTTTAGGGTGGCGCACTATACAATAGATATGGCATCAAATATTTACAATGGATATGGCATCGAATTTATGCAATGGTTATATGGTTGAATTTAATGGTTGATGGACTGGCTACTACGTAAAATTGAATAGGGCCAGGTGAGGAAGCGGCGTGCATTTACTGCATGTCACTCCAAACCACCCTTGAGCCCATCACCCTAGCCATAGTTGCATTTTTCTCTGTTGGTTGTGGAAGCTCCGCGATTTCAGGTTTTGGAAGGGGAAAACTCAAACCAACTTGTCATTGAAGCGATTTTTCACAAGTGTGGATTTTTGTTTTCCATCCATGATGGACTCTCTATATTATGAATCAAATGGTGGCTCAGGATTGCATGGGTTTTGTCTTTGTCTTGAGTTTTTGACTGAGTATCAATACTGTGTTATGGGTTCTCTGTGATTACTGTGGAATGTTGGCATTTTAAGGGAAAGTAATGGGTGTTATTTCTTTGTAAATTTTGTGCATTGGTTCTCGATAAAAATGAATTCCCTCAGCTTGGGTTTTTATGATGATTCTATGTGGGAAATGATAATAGTAACGCAACAAGCTCTGAGTTTTATTATTGTGGGGTTTTACCACCAGTCTGGGTATCAGTTGTTGTCAACCCTTTTTCGTCTCGGTCGTTGTTGTGATTCTTTATCCAAGTTGCAATGCAACTGTCGATAGTGGTGTGGTTATTTTTGGCTAAGCCTCGAGCTATTGGTTGTATGGCTTGTTCTTTACTGTCATTATCACCAAAAGCATTCCACAGTCCAATCTTGTTTTGCACAGGATGTAAATGGAAGCATGTGTATGTATCAAATGACTACAAGTTATGCTCTGACATTCTTTTCACAAGAGTTTTAACATTCAATCCTCTCGTCTCTACTTTAATGGCTAACTGTTATGTTGTGAAGCCTCACTGTCAATTTTTTTTCGAAGGTTATAGACCTCTTAGGTGTTGGAAGAGACACGGTCTCTCTGTGTTTTTGAGGATTCTTTATTGTTAAATCAACCCTTGTTTCCTCTCTACAATAAAGTTTTAAGAGGCATTTGTGTGTCCCTGGGTTGTTGAGCTCGAGTTGCCTTGTTTCCACTTGGGCATTCTCTTTATGGATCTGTCAAGATCTTGGGGTTATAAGTTGAAGGACTGTGGTGTTTTCAAAGGAGCACGACTCTATGTTCTTCCAATATTATATTTGTTACCCATGGTTTCTTCTCGGTGGTAAATTCTTTATGAGGTAAAAATATTATGAGCCCTCTATGTTTTCAAAGGTCAAACAGACTTCCGTAACCTCTCTACAGTAAAATTCTAAAGAACCCAACTTGATTCGACTAAGCCCGACTTGCTTCTATTTTCCTCAGGCACGTTCTAGGATCTGTCAAGATTTTGGTTATCAGTTAAATAACTATGGTATTTCTTCAAGAGAATGTGGGCTCTCTGACTTCAATACCATTTATGGATTGAGTCTCTGTATTTTCTCTTTGTGATTAATTTGTATAGGTGACTTACAACCCAAGATATTTTGTTTGGTCAACTTTGCTCTTTCCTCTAATCATTGTAATAAATCATAGCACGATCATGATTATGTCAAAGTTTAAAACAGACACCTGTGTATGGTTTGGTTCTTTTCTCTTCATGCATTATATGGTTCTGTCTTTTATGGATCCTTTCTTTTAAAGGGAAGTTTGTACATGTTAATGCACACGGATATCAAGCTCAGGGATACATGTTTTTTTTTAAGTACTATTGTCGAATTAATATTGGTATCGATGATTATATGGTTGAAGACCTATGTGCATGATAGGTTCATCGAACATGCTCTTGAGTTTGTCCAGATTTAAAAGGGACCTGTGGGTGATTAAATCGGGCCTGATTTTTGTTTGATGATAGTTGATTGTTGATTGTTAATCCTGGGTCTATTATTGTTTGATTACCAAGGATTAATATTGGATATAGATGATGGGAATCACTTTGCATATTATGATTGTTTTAAAAAAAGAACAGATCACCATTAGACCATGCAATATTGTGGTTCGAATGGTTATGTTGTTACTATGAAATTGGAAATGATTTGCATAGTCATTATATAGAATACACATATTGGTATAAATCGTAGATTTCTAGGAAATTAAATTGTTTTATTGAAGACAACAAGCAATCTGTATGCAATTGAGAAAAAATTAAATGTTTTTGGTCTTGAAGTGGATGCTTTTTGGATTGAAATCGAAATAGAGTTATGATTATTGGTTTATTTAATTTATTTTATGAACAATATCCGTAAATTCCCTCTCATTTTCTCACTTTTTCGCTCATTATAAATCCCCTCACAATGCCAAATTCATTTTGCATGCACCATTCACTAAAATAAAATTAAAAATTTGTATGACAGTGATAGAAAATTACACAGAGATAGATGGCAACTGATATATTTTGGTGTTCTTTGCACAGTCAGTTATTTAATGAATTGTCTAACAGTAATCATGTTCTTACTCCCTGTCATGATATCACTTTTTCGCTCATTACAATCCCCCCAGATATCCCATGAACCCTTTTTCACCCCTTGCTCATTTGACAATTATTAAATAAATTTTATGGATCGGATTGCATGAGTCTTATGTTAATTTATGAGCCAAATTGTTTCATATCAAGAGAATGTTATGTATTGTCTGTTAAGAGCTAGTTGCTAATAGTTGTTGCATACAGGATGAGCTTCTTCAATAGAGGAAGTCATAGCCGAAACAATAGGGCCAAAGGAAACTAGAACAGAGGGCCTAGAAGGCCCAAATTCTCAATACATTTCGATGCCGATCCTCAGGAGTTGAACCAACTTTTTCAAGCTGGGTTTTTCAATTGGATTGGGCAAGGGATAGTTCATCCTAGACCAGAGAGGCCTCCCTTCCAGCCCCAAAATGTTCTTGGTATCCCTGTGTCTCCCCATGTATATTTGCAACCTGAAGTTCTCGAGAATGATGGATGGCAGGAGATTGTTCACCCAACAGTCTCCCACCATCATGGTTGGCCAAACTTGTCATTACCTCCTTCTCCTCTATATGTAAACTCAAATGTTCAAATTTCCCCTGTACACTCAGCTGTACAGTCCTCCCATGAAAGAAAACGACTCAAAATTGAGGCTCATCATGTGCATGATAAAGGTAAAGTTGTTGTTGCTCCCTCCTCTCCTTCAAGGGACTCAGCCAAGTCAGTATCCTCATGTATGCACTTGAGGGACAACTTCTCCCATGTCATTAGTGAGATCAAGCCTCAAGGTTCCACCCAACCTAAGGCTATTTCTGAGAGGTCCAAAGGGGACAACAGTGAGAAAGGAAGAATTACCCCTCAAAGTGGCAAGCATGGATTTTGATTATGTGTTTATAATTGAATTATTAAGGACAGTGAACTGCAAAAAGTTTTGGACAACAAACTATTTTTTGGGATATTGTGGATATTTACATGTTTTGGATATTATTTGAAATATTTCTGATATTTAAATTTCAAATTGTGGAAATAATTATGGGAGCCACAAGGGGGCATATGTTAATTGGTTGTCTAATTATGTTTATTTTTGTTAAGAAATAAAATGGAGTCACAAGGGGTCCCACCTACTAAGTTATTATTTAATTAAAAGACCCTTAATTATTATTATTATTATTACTTCCCCTAAACTAAAATTAGCTAAGTTTTAATTAACTTAACTAAATGAGGTAGTTGAACTACTTCAACTAATTTGGAATGCATAAAAGCCAAATGAGAAGGGAGAAAAAGGGGAGAATAGAAGGCGAAAGCATACTAAGGTTTGCTCTTGAGTTTTATTGAGATAGTTCTATCTTCATTCATTCTTCAATTTATTAAAGGCCTAATTCTCTTTTTGACAGCAGGGTCCTGTTGTAGACAGCAAGGTTCAAAGCTGAATCATATCATTCAGATGTTTGTTTCACAGGTTTTGATCTATCTTTGATTGTCTATGTAGACTTGTCTGTTTATGAATTGAGTTTCATGACTGATAAAGGATATTGTGTAGAGTTAAGTGGGAAGCAGTCAATGACAAGTTGATCCATATTTTAAAGTTGAGTTTTTACGTCTTGTCAGAGTCCTTTTGTATGGTTTTCATTGGGGATATCTAAGTTTGACCTTGGTCCATGCCCCCACATGTATTTTTGTAAGAGAATGATACTTTTGATTTCTTGGAATGAAATAAAGCGATTTCTATTCTGCCTCATTTTTGTTAATCTGTGACTTGGTATATTTTCTTTTGATCTCCACATTTACTTTATACTATCTGTTATGTTCAGAAAATTACATAAAAATGTTATATTTTGCCACAATCTTTTATTTAAAAAAAATCATCCTTAGCCCTTGTAATTAATACTTGTGGATTAGGAAATGCATTTTGAGACTATAAACATAGGGTAATATTTCCGACTATCTTTCCTTAGCCAAGCAAGATTCAAAAATGCTTGAGTAAGATAAATTCATATATTTTCCTCAACAGGTTGCAACAAATGATAGACTCTCAAGCATTCAAAAGACCAAATATTTCTAAAGAAGGAAACAAAGAAACTCAAAACAAAGCGACCTTTGCAATTTCAAGTTAACGAAAAATTTGAAAAAAATTAAGTTATCAGAAATATGAAGAATTTCGAGATGAAGATCAAACTACTCGAAGGCAGACACCAAGGGATATTTTTAGCCCAAGGTAATCATACAATTTCGCAACTTAAATAATTTTCAAACTCAAGAGAGGTAACATAAGTGATAAATTTCAATCTCTTAGACATACAAAGTCAAAACCAAACATATAGGACTCTGAGACAAAGCCTCCAATTAGAGGACCGAGAAAACAAGGGAAAAAATATTGAAACCAAGAAAAAGAGGAGATCAACACTCCTGTAAAAAAGGAGATAGGGCATTGAAAAAGGGTAAAATATTTGTTATACACTATGGGGGAGCATTGACAATGGTAATCAATGCTCCATGAAACACTATGGGGGAGATTTGATGCCTAGAAGTGTTGAAAAAACACCAAAATTTCCCAAACTCAGTAGAGTGCAAGCCAATGACTCTATAAACTTCTTAATGAAGCAAAGGGAAGAGGAATGATTCAAAATAAATCTTCAAATAATATTAAATCACAAAAAAGACTGAACAAGGACTAGACAAACCAAGGGAAGACTAATCAAAGTTCTTCCCTAGCGAAGTCGCCAATTTTCTGTTACAGAATATTTCCCCTACAAACGGGTGAAATGTCCCTTGGATATCTAAACCTATATTGACTAAGATAGAAAAACAAAAAAATGGAAACTAAAATTCCTTTAGATCTATTCTTTAAGTCTATATGCAGAGAAGATAGAAGAAAGAAGAGTGACTTACTCCTTTTTGACAGTTGTCCTCGTTGATCTTCAATCTTTGTTCTTGTTGTCCAAGCTATGATCAAGATGAATAAATTTTGCAAGGAAAAGAACATCACCTTATACTCCTACAATATATTATTAGACAAGAACAAATCTATCTATACAGACATACATGTGCAAAAAATTGTATGAAGGAAATAGGCCAAGTTATATTAATGGAGAAACATAAATAAATCACTTACAAATCACCTTTGATGTTGCAACAACTTCTCCAAGCTCTCTAATCCAACCCTTACATGAATGTATTAAGATCAAAATGATGATACTTCAATGGATTCCTTCCCCCTTCACCAAGGAAATTCCCTCAATATATAAGATTGGGAGGCTTAACCACCATGAGATATTTTGGGAAATGGTTGAGGATTTTTCTCCATGAGTTAGGATTTGGCTTCTTGAGGTTGCCTAGGATGGAGCCAAGTAGGGTGACTCGAATCCTTGACCCAAAAAAAATCGAATCTCCTCGTATTTCTTCCCTTAGAAAAAGGTGGGATGGTTATAACCTCCTTTGACCACATCAGCGCTTCCTTAGAACTAAACAAAGGGTGTTGAAAAAGGGGATCAACGCTCCCTATACATGGGCAGGGGGGCATTGATAGGAGATCAACGCTCCCTATAAATGGGAAAGGGGGAATTGACCTTCAAAAACCCTCCAAAAATGGTCAAAATTTCAAGTAAAAGGCATGTTTACGACTTTCAAATGATGGGTTTCTTCCTCCAAAATGACTTGGGGATTATGAAAAATGTTCTTTCATGGTGTCAAGGGGCTGCGACACATAATAAAGTGCATGCAACACTTAGTAAGGTGCATATAGAACTTGATGAAATGCATGCAACACTTAGTAAGGTTCATATGACACTTGAAGAGGTGCATGCAACACTTAGTAAGGTGCATACGACACTTTATGACACTTGTGACACTTCGGTGTAAATAGGTGTGACATTTCGGTGTGTAAAACATATACGAGGAGATGTAGTTCCTTCCATGACTACACCATGAGATGATGACATGTGGCCTTGGAAGGCCCTCACACACCCTCTTGGAGCATGATGTCACCAGACGTGTGACCTAGGAGGGCATTTTTGTATTATTTTGACATTATTTATCATTGGTAAAGGAAAATTTGATGGGTTGGCCCCACGTAAGAGACATAATTTTTTATTTTGTGACTTTTGGAGTGCTAGGGTTTCCTTATTTAAAAGGCTAGCACTCCATTAATTTGGATCATCACTTCCTCATACATTTGTGGTGGGGGAACTTTAGAAAAGTTCGATACTTCTCTATTTTGTCTCTTGGATCTCATGTGCTACTTTTGGTGGAGGATCTTTGTGGATGTCTTTTCTTGGATGATGCATTGTTGCAACAAGGGTTTTTCTAGCCCAGTGACTTGGATAAGTAATTAATTGTTGCAATTTCATGTCATTGCTAATGTTTTAAGGTGTTAATTACTACCTTGTTGCATGTTACTTTGTTTTGGTGAAACCCTAGGAAGGAGACATAAGTGTTTTTCTCTTTCATATGCTTTGCTTGTCCAAGTTTTGTGAAAACATTATTCGCTAGGGTTAAGAAACTAAGTCCCAAGAGGGTTTTCACCTTAGGGTTTTGATCATGGTCTTTGATCCTTGACCTAATTTATCTAGAAGAGAGAAAATGACACCTAGGGCCCAAGAGGATTTTCACCCTAGGGATCATTTTCTTGAAGGTTTAGTCCTAAGGCCCAAGCGGATTTGCACCTTAGGGTTTAGAACTCATACTTCTTTATCATCTACCTCCATATTCAACGTTTGCCATGCTTGAATCCATAAGCCTTAAAATACAACACTAGTCTAAAGCTTTTCTTTGGTGAAAATTGCATTTAGAATTAGTATTTTCTCTCTCTCTCTCAACAATCTTACTAACGTACCTAACCCTAACTTTAGTAAACTAATGTTATTTTATTGTTGTTGTTACAAAATTTTGCTACAACCGCTAAATTTTTAATAAAATTTGTTGCATACATACTTGGAAAAGTGGCTTAAGATACTCATAATTTACATCTAGCAATTGGATAATATTATACATGTTGAAGGCTTGTTTTTCATGCTAAATTGTTGTTTTTCTAAGTACTATTTCTTGTTGTTTTTGCAAAACATTAATTATTGTTGTACCCTTGTTTTAGTGCTATAATGTGCAACAAACATTGAATTTATTGATCATCTAGAGTCTAAGAGATCATTTTTTAGCTTTATAACTTGGTAGTTGTCTATATTATTCTTCAAACCGTTTATTGTCTCGTACAGGTTAAACAATTACCTCGTTGTCTTTATTTCCTCTCCTAGAACTAGACATATGCTTTAGGTGACCAAGATAGAGGGCGATGAACTCGACTAATCTTGTTATTTCATCCCTTGAGATCACCAAGGAATCCTCCCTTGTGGTGGAACTTCTTTCATCCCTAAAATGAAGGAAGTCTCTACTTATGTGACAGTGGTACACCCTTCCAATTGTTACACAAGATTGGGATCTTGTGGAGGGATTTGCACAAGTACAAATCATGTGATAACATTTTGGTGTCATTGTTGGGGAGAATTGAGTCATTCTCCCTACAACATTATTTTGGTAAACTTATCTCGAAGCCCTTATCCACAAGTTTACCTTATGACTCCACTGAGGGTATAATCCATCACTTACTTTTGATGATCCAAAGGAGATCATCTGGCGACTCCATTGATATGTTTTGAGGTGTCATCCTATTCCCAATTTTGTAAAATTTCATATTCTCAAGTAATGGAATTATGGCACCATGGTCACTTCACAAAATGTTTCCCTCCCTAGATATTAAGGATCTTCTTGGATACCTAAATCACTTTTCTCTAGATTGGGAAGATAATTATCCAAAATTTGATGGTGATTCGTCTTTGGTTGTTACTCAAGTTGTGAGTTTCTTGAAGTACGATTCATAGATAGATGTAACATGTCAAGATGTGCTAATAAGATTGTTTTTGTTATCTCTGGAAACGAGAAAAAATAATTGGGTTAAACATACTCTCAATCTGAAGAGTATATCTTCTCTTACAATCTTCATTGAAGAACTTCTCAAACAGTGGACCCTGAGAACACAAAGATATGAAGATATTCTCCAAGATCTCACAGTGGCCCTCCAAAGGGAAGGGTTTTTTTCTAACCCTATTGAAGATGAAGAATTCATTCAGGAACAAGAATTTGGAGAGGATATTCATGAAGAAGGTTACCAAACCCTTGAAAAGGGGCAAGAATCACCTCATGATTTCATTAAAGACAACGGAGATTTGATTCAAGAACGAGATAATGAAGAGGTAAATCATGAGGAAGGTCACCAAATACATGAAGTAGAACATGAGATTCCTTGTGAGCCTGTTGAAGAACACTATGATGAAGCCTATCATGTTGAAGATCCAAATCACGAAGAGGCCTCTCACGAAAAAAAGACATCCTTATTTTATCCTCTATCAAATGAAGATGAAGTCATCCAAGTTCCCATTCCTCCTGCACATGAAGAAGAGAGCATGGTAATTTATAATCCTTTCCATGTTTTCAATGTTTCTTCATTTCATGATTTGGAAAGTGAAGAGGTTCTGGAGGAACCCTTGGATGCATCAGACACTTCATGTTATAATAAAGGTGATGATGTGATTGAAAATATTGATGATTTTATACATGTTGGGAGACGAAGATGGTAAATGAGTTGTTTCAGTTCTAATGGAGATCCTATCGACAATGTTGAGGGATTCCTTCAGAGAAGGAATATAGAATTGTTACCTTTAGAATAATCATATGTATACATTAACGACACAAATGTTTGACAACTTGAAGATGACATGATCATAGAATTATTTCGACCTCTTAGGGATGACTTATTACATCACTTTGATGATTATTTCTGATTATGCCTTGGAAGTTGTGATATGTATCATTTTGAGCACTCGAATATATTTTGTGAACAATATGTTCAACCACCTTTGTGCTCAGACCTTGATGAGAAGGAATATATGATTTTTATGAGGAAAATCGCTCTATGGCTAGGCGTAAACCACAACAGATGGAATGACACCCAGAAATCAACTCTAATCTCAAGCATGCTATATAAATGAAATGTTAACAAGAGAAGGCTAGAATCCTACCTCGTCTGTGTTACAAAAATAGGTGTGCTCATTTCACCATAGACAATATAGCAATATTGTCACCCAACCATAGGTCGAAGCCACCCCCATGCACCTTAACCTGGACAGAGAGAATAATTTTGGAAGCAAACCCTAGAATAGGTAGTGTACCTCTCTCCAAAGCTAGCATACCAGGTAGAAAGTCCAAACCATAACCAAGAGAAAGTCCAAGCCAAAACCACAAGATTCCAGTTGCAACTGCAACTCCTCTCCAAACTTGCGCACAACTAGTTTTCTGTAGTTGTGAGAGTGTGAGTCCCAAATGAGCTCTAGCGCCTTGTATTTATACTACTCCATCTTAGCTTTCTGGGATGACTTCTCTTCCTGGGGACTAATAACTCAATATTAATTATTTCATTAAGTCGACTAGTCTTCTAGAGTTATTATCCAAGTCTTTAGGGTTTCTCTTTCTTCCCAGAATATTCTAGTCTCGTCAGGATTACATATAGAGGTTAATACCTCCCGCAACTACCATAATATCAACAGTTTGGACATCTGAAGAAGAACACCGTTGAGCACGTGACCCAAAGATTTATACCTGCAACTTATTCTCAACAACCAAGATACACAAACATGTGGTAATGATATATAATGTTAGCATATAAATTAGCATAATCCATTAACATACATAACAAATATGCCCATGGAAAGCAATGCAAATATTTGCAAGATATCAATTGGACGAGAAAATGGTATTTCTATTAATGTAATCAACATAAGTACATAGGTGAAAAACTTATGCAATGACACATATCGGAACCGAGAAACTAAGTCCCTCCAGCTGGGCCTCCACCACTTCAATCCTCCACAAAGGCAAGCTCACAAGTAGGATTCAATGAAGTTCGCCATCACAAGATAGGAAGAGCCTGAGGGCTGAACACAAGAAGTTCAGACTTTCAAGGACAAAGGGATGCAGACTCAATTGAGGTGAAATTTCTCCAGAGTTTCTTTTCTCTCGATGATGAATTGTTTTCAAGGCTTGGATATGGCTCAATTTATAGCCTCCAAATGGAATTGAAGGGTCAAGTCAGAGCGTTTCCAGGATATGGAAGTTCAAGGATCATGGATCTCGTGACATGGCATGGAAACCCAACATATCTTTTAATTTTTTAGCACCAAACCCAATGCACACGGGTTGTAATGGACCAACCTGCGTATACACGAGTTGTCTAACTAGTAGGTCATGTATATGGACAAAAATGTGTATTTTTAGCTCTGGAGTGATAAAAAAATGGGAATTTAAGTCTTCTGAGGGAAATGGAAGGCCATCAAAGCAAGATGTAGGGAGTGTGGAAAAATCTGCTATAACAATGATTTGCTCGGGACAATAATTTCATAAAGGAAGTTTTCGACCTCCTTTTCTTTTGTCATGTTATATCACTAAGGATACAACTGGAAAACATGTTCCTTGTCCCAACTTGTTTGTGGGGAAAATATTTTCTTTATAATTTAAAGGAAGGTTTGAGGCTTTAAGAAGAAAATTAACATCACATTTTTTTATACTTCCCTCGAGTAATTGTCAGACACCTTCCAGATTTATTTTCATTATGTCCCAAGCCTCAGGGAGTGATGAGAGACAAGATAGTCAACCTTTGGATCCTTTGGGTCAACCCTATGAACCTTCGTCTTATGAAAACCCTATTCAAATATGGATTGAGAAATCTTGTGGGAATGTATCTTAGTATAATTGAGTTCCTCCCTCCCACCCTCTTGAGCTCGATTCTATTTTTGACTCTATTCTCGTGGTTATCCTAACTCATGATTATTTTGTGCTTGATGTGTTTTTTCTTTGGTTTATAATTAAGAACAAAGATAGAAACCTTGGATTTGATGAAATGCTATAATGGATTCATTGGTTATATGATTATACCTATATTTTTAGTTGACATGTAGCATTAGGGTAGGTAGGTCATTTTCATCTTGCATTGCATTTGTATATATGATAGCATCATGCATCCATGTTAGTATAAATTTTCACTTCCTTGCATATATATGTCATTGCATTCTCATTTGTTCATATTATGCATCCATGCTTTCATTGTTCATTCTATCTTTACTTTATTACAATTGTAGTGGATTTTTTTTCTCAAACATGATTTTGGATTTAATATTAACCCCAGTGGATCACATCCACTGACCTTTACTTCTAAAGTGTTAGTGTTGTAGAAGTGGGTGTAGGATTGTAGGTCTTGGACAACCAGAGATGTTGATATTCTCATATGCTCTATGGTGAGAACAAGTACCCATGTTGGAGCCATATTTTACCCCCCAATGCCTAGGGGTAAGTAGAGGAGATCATGTCTCATGGCCCGCAATGGAGACAATGATCCCGACCATGATGATCAGCATGTCCACAGATAGCAGCCCAATAGCTCCCCTTAGATTGCATTTTCTGCCTCAGATCAACCAAGCTCATCTGATCCAGTCAACTCATTGTATGGAAGATGGTAATCCAACATCACCATGAGGTATGTTAGTCATTCTTTCATGCGAAGTGTTGTGCTTAATTTACTAGGCATTTGGATGAGGATCATTGGTTGAAGTTGGATAATGGATCACTAGCTCAAGAAGTTATGTTTGTTTCCTTGTTTCACCTTGGTGGTCATCATCTGTGCCCTCATCCCATGTTGTCACAACTAAGGGAAAAGGGGTATTGTCGGGGGCCCTCACAAGGGTAACGTTCTATTCCCCACCATACTTAACAATTTCCATCCTGGAGCATGTCGCAATGTACTAAACTTCGGTAATGGGTCATGTTTCATTCTCTCATGATAAGAGGGGATGAAGGCCTAGAGTTTGATGGAAACTGCTACTAAAAGAATAAAATAATGATGCTAAAAAAAGAAAGGAATGATAGCAAAGGACTCTCAAAAAACAATCCAAACTTGAGCTTTACCCTTTTCGTGTTTTTCCCAGACCCAAGAAATGATGTTATATCTTGAAACCTTATAAAAGGGGACTTACAAATATGATAAGAGGACAAATAAAAAGGCAGATAAATGGGTTTCGAAAACATAGCGCTTAGAAAGTGGTAAAAATCAAAAGCAGACACACCCTCCATAAAGGAAATCATAGAAGTGGACTCAATGCCACCATAATCCATGAAGTAATCCCAACACGTACCACTATCACACTTACTCTTGAAGGATTTTTTTCTTTCAGTGTTTCCCTCGGGACATATCGCTCTACCTGGGTCTTTTCTTTCAATGTTTTGGTTGGCACAATTAATAGGGTCAAATGAAATTCCTCCCATATTCGAATTTTCCATCTTACATAATGTTAATGCTCTATAAATTCTCAGAGGTTGTCAGGGTAGAAGAAATTTACAAGAGGTAACTTTATCCAACCACTTCGAAACTTGAATCTATCCCTACCAATTTCAGAGAGGGATCTCTCTGTATGATTTAGCTACGTTTTAACTTTAAGATATTAGGCTAGTTATATAAAATAAGATTGACTAGTTTGTTGTTTTTGTTAAGTTGGTTGAAGGGGCTTTACACATCCATTGGGCTATGGGGTCTGTATTATAAAGATAGAAATCTAAACAGAAACAAAATATTCTTTCACAGGGCAAGATAATGTATTCGTTGGATTCTTTAGCATTAAAGTGATGAATAGCAGAAAAGATGAGAATATCAATTAAAGTAAAGAAGCATTTAAGAATTTATTCATTGTAATATCAAAAGATAAACATTAAAACCTTTCAAAGTCGGAAAACAGGGTATACAAAGATAAATCCTGCAACATGCGTTACTTTTAAAAGATTAGATTGGAAAACAATATGACAACTGAGTTAGAAGAACATTCAACATAGAAGAGAAAACATCACCAATAAATAACACGCGAGAATCCTGTGAAACGTCTCTTTTTATTACTGGAAGATCTCTTGATAAAAATTACAGTCTTTGTAGCTTGCAGGGCATAAAGATCAACCCTCAGTACTTCAAAGTTTGAAGTATTTATAATCGAAATTACATACGATCCTATCATTAAATACCATGACGTGGAAAATCTAAATTTAGCTAACTAACTTAACAAGATACAAAAATTTAGGAACTGTTTGATGATGTGTTGAAACTTCCTGCTGATTTCTGGGGTGAACCGTTGGTGAGGCCTCTGCACGACCTCGTTCGACTGGATAGCTGACTAGGCTTAGACACCTCATCGACTACTCGATCAGATTGCAAAGCTCTTCCCATCGAAGGTGACTGGGAATGACGACTTTGAGTAATCTTCAGTATACTTCATCCATCTCTGTGTACTTGGAAAAAGTTGGCTTGATGATGAAGATGTACCGGATCTCATGCTGTATACTGATGTCTATCTGTAAAGCATCTAAGAATGCCTTGCCCATGATACTGCCTTGTATTCCTGAGAATTTTGAGCTATCCTTAGCCAAAGTGGCTAGTTTATTTTTGTAATCGGCAAGCGTCATTAACTTGTCATTTATAACTCTCAAACCAGGAAGGCATTTCTTCTGTAGAGCTTCAATCTTGCTGAAAAATCTTTGCACTCCTGCGTCCATGGTCTGGACCTTTTCCTCCAGCTGTAACATCAGTCCTCTCTGGGTCAGGACCCTCTTGACCTCAAGGATGGTCTCTGTCCTATCTTCAATCTTCAAATCCTCTAGCTCCTCTCTGGTTTTGGAATTCAGAAATTTGATAATCTCAGCAGCGTTTATGGGCATCTCTCTCAGTTCTGCTCTTATCTTCTTGATAGCCTACTGACTTCTTTGCACCAGCTCGTTTTGCTCGAACATGATTTGTATCATCGGCCATATTTCATTCATGGACTTGGTAATATCCATCCAGACACTTTCTTTGACCTCAACAAGTGTTTTGCCCACCATTGTTTGCTTTTGAAGCTATTGCAATTCTTGTTTAATCTTGTTTGAAGTTTGTTTCTCCTTGGAGTAGCTAGTTTGGAAGGAATATTTGAGTTCCTGAAGGTTCTCAATCTCCTTTTTAAGTCTGCTAATCTCTGTCTCTTGCAAATTCACCTCTTCCATGGATTTAGCTAGTTCAACTATTTTCTCTAGAGCTGTCAATGGAGTTGCCGAGGGAATTTCTACTACAGACGCTGTGATCACTCCTTTGAGTGGAACTGCACTCAGTGGAATGACTTCCATGGGCTTTGACTGCTCCTTCTCTTTCACTAGTTTTTCCAATTCCGCTTCCATTTCCTTCAACTGTGCATTCTGCTCCATGATCAGCTTGAGCATCTCATCATTTTCCCCTTCTGTCTCCACTATTTCCTATGCCTACGAATCTTCTGTTGGTGGCATTTTCAACTATTTCCTCAGAGATGCTATATCGGTATTTTTATTTTTGAGCATCTCCTCGACTGCTTTCACGTTCTAGGGATCATATCCGATCTTGAGGACCAACTCTTCCAACATCTTAATCCTGTTATCCTTGGCAAAGGATGATATTTTTTCTAACTTTAGTTGCGTCTGGACATTGCTCAGAGATACCTGTAACTTGGAGGCAGCAGTAGAAGCATTTGCCAATGTGGAGAAAACCATTTATCCAGTTTGCCTGTGCAGATCCATTTGATCAGCTAGATGCACATCTTTAGTCTGAAATTCGAATGTTGCCCTTTTGTAATCGGTGATTACTTTCGGGTCTGGCACCTGTGCTTGCAGAAACCCCATGTGCATTCTACCATTCTCAGTGTCGAATGCAGACAACAGTCTGTGTTGTGCAGTTGATGTTTGTTTCCAGAACTGAGCATACGTGTTGTTGGTCAGCGTCTGATTTCTCTTTTTGATCAGATCATACTTCTCAAAAATACTCAATTTTGGTCCTATTTTTCTCGGTTGGTTGACTGGTGGAGTATTTGTAGGCTTCTTGGGTAACACTGTAGTCATGATTTGTTTGTTGCTTGTACTAAGAAGCGACCGATCAATCTCCATAGTTGTAGTGGATTGAATTCCCTTTTCACTAGCCGTGTTAGGTGCCTAACTGGTTTTTGGCCTCTTGGTGTGTAATTGAAACTCTTCAGACGATACTTCAGTGATGGAAGGTGAAGTGTCCTTCCTGGGCCTTTTCTCCTTGGGAACCTGTGGTGTAGTCGTCTGTGAGATAGTGACCGAAAGGTCCTGTTGTTCTGTCTCAACCAGAGTGTTTGGCTCCCATTCTGTCTAGTTAGCGAACTTCTCTATTTCAGGCCTGGATGTATGAACATATGGGATATTCTTATTTTTAATCCTCATCTCAGAAATTATCCCGCACGGATCATAGTGCCATGTGAAACTAACAAAAAACTTCATTTCTTTTAGCAATATGTTTTCTTCCTCCCCGGCGCCTCGGCTATTGCAAATGAAAGACCCAATCTGCCCTTTGATTCTAAGTCGCTGCTTCTTCTTCAGAGACACAAAATGTATGTCATCTGAATTAATCATTTGTTTTATGTATTCCAGGGCAAATATCCTCATGGGCAGATACTTGGGCAACTTGTATGGAGCCAATTCACACCCATACACTCTGATCTCTGTGTGGTCTTGGTAGAGGTACCAGTCTCCCATTTTTGCAAGGTCTGAGAGGTGTAGGATCCTCTGAATCTCCTCGTTTATTCTTGGCTCGGGTCTACCACTGAGCATGCTCACCACTGGGTGGTAGAACTACTCGATGAACTGCTTGAAACTGAATTCTGAAGAGTTTTGTCTGAGCAGCGAATTCCATGTTGTTACTGCCTGCGACCTCCCATCCTTGTCCATCTTCTGCATTGAAAAGGAAAATTTGTCCTCTTGGAAGAAAATGAAAATGTAAGCCAGTATTGAGGAATACCGAAACATGCCTTCCGTGGCAAAATTTGAGAATTTCTCATGAATGTTGTCCGCCAGGAAAGTGTTGTAGTCGAACTGAGTGGTGGGTTTCTCATCTGTGGAGAAGATGGACAGAAAACCCAATATGGGTTCATCCACCCATTGATCCGAAAAATACCCAAGCAGGGTGCAGAGCAACGAGATGACCTGGTTTCCCTTCACTGAGAACAGGGATGAAGGATACGGTGGATTTGTAGTGGGGAACTGAGCGGCCTGTGGGAGAAAAAGCTCGAAAATCTGAGCTCTTTGGGGGAATGATAATTTCTGGTATAGTTCTGTGATGATTTCAAAGTTGAAAGGTGAGGTGGATTCGGCTCTGGGTATCTGCATCATCTTATCAATGGCTTCTGGTGTAATGAAGAACAAAGTTTCTCCTGATGAAGAAACTATGGCTCTCTGGTCGGGGAGGTAATGAGCCTGGCATTTGAGGGTGAATTTGGGGAAATGGTGAACCTAGGGGAAAAGATACAAGGGAAGGTTTGACTCCCAGAGCCCGATTTTGTCACTTTGGTCCAAGAAAACGTCCTTTAGCCATGACTGTAAATCTGTGAAGTTGAACTCGCATCTGGTGTCTGCAATTAAATGGTCTTTGTCAGCCAGAGGGATCCTGTCGAGGTCGACAGGAGGCGGAAGGAAAGGATTTTCCTCGGCCTCTGTTTTCTTTGATTTTGGCACCATCATTGTAACAATACTTGCAAGTAAAACAAAACAGTTAGCGGGGATGACTGTGGCTTTGGGCGACTGAGTGTAATGGAGAGGAAAACGGGGAAAAAGCTCTTTGGTGTGGCGACAGGGTAAATGATGGGGGAATGAAGGGTGAAGGAAGTTTTGAGCAAACGGATACCCGTTGGGTGTGGGGGACAGCTCAACAGGCTAACGGATAGGTTAGCCTGTAATAAATTGCCAACAGGTCATTTGGAGCGTGAGATGGCAAGTGACAATGACTGAAGAATACGGCTGGGTGACGTGGCGGGTATTGATTGAGGGAAGTTACCACGGTGAAAGGACTTGTAATGGGTGAATAGGGGAGAAGCACTGACAGATTTATGAGATGTGACCCTTAGGGAAAAAGGTGGAAAATGACGTCATGGGGTGATAGGGTATGTTAGACCTTGGGAGGCGGTGGAACTCTGACCCAATGGATTCCTGCCACGTAGAGGAAAAGGGGACCACCAGAAAACAATCCATTCCGGACCCCCCCCCCCTCCATTAAAAACAGAATGGTCGGGGGGTCCGAAAAACAATATGAGTCATCCATCAGCACGCCTGCCCCTGGACCGTGGATCTGTGCGCGATATTTAACTAATATTTCGGC
>SNQJ01S0101924.1:131923-149919 GCA_010110895.2 Picea sitchensis
TCGTCAGGTTTACATGTGGAGGTAAATACCTCCCGTAGCTACCATAATATCAACAGTAGCATGGTCAGCTTCTAGCGAAGCAATCTGGCTTCAGAAGTTGATTACATAATTGTTTGATCTCGAGTTGGAGGAAACCTGTATCTTTTATGACAACCGAAGTTGCATAAAGTTGTCAATGAACCCAGTGTGTCATGACAAGTCCAAGCATATCGAGATCAAGTACCATTATATTCGAGAGATGACACATAAGGGAGTTGTAAAGCTCCAATATGTTCCTACCGACAAGCATGTATAAGACATGTTAACTAAGCATCTGTCAAGAAAGAAGTTCGAATATTTCAGAGATGAGCTTGGTGTGGTCCAAAAGGATTTTCCCTCTTGAGAGGGAGTGATGTGTTCCCTAGTAGCGGGAAGTGATGCGCTCCCCAGTAGAGGGAAGAGATGTGTTCCCTAGTAGAGGGAAGTGATGTGTTCCCATTAGAGGGAAGTGAAGTGATCCCTAGTAGAGGGAAGTGATGAGATCCCCAGTAAAGGAAGTTACCCCAATGCAGGTTGGTAACCCCAATGCAAGCTGGTACACTACCCCAACGTAGGTTGATAACCCCAATGCAGGTTGATAAGCTACCCCAACGCAGGTTGGTACACTACCCCAACGCAGGTTGGTAACCCCAACACAGGCTAGTACGCTACCCCAGCGCAGGTTGGTAGCCCCAACGTAGGCTAATATGCTACCCCAACGCAGGTTGGTAACCCTAATGCATGTTGGTACACTACCCCAACACAGGTTGGTAAACCCAATGCAAGCTAGTATGCTACCCCAACGCAGGCTAGTACACTACCCCAACACAGGTTGGTAACCTCAACGTAGGTTGGCACGCTACCCCAATGTAGGTTGGTAACCCTAACGCAGGCTGGTACGCTACCCCAGTGCAGGTTGGTAATACCAACGCAGACTAGTACGTTACTCCAATGAAAGTGCAAAACTTCCTATGATATATAGATCCGTGATTGACAACAAGACAATGACCAAGTATGCAGAAGTGAAGAAGCAGTGGTGATGATTGTGACAAGAAGAATACCTTCCTTGCTAAGATAGAGTGTTGAATATTAAGTAGCTTTAGGAGACATCCTTATCGTATTTGACCAAGACAAACCCTAAAGAATATTATTATATTATGTTTGTTAATTAGACCCTATTATGCCTTTGTAAAAGTCATCCTTATTGTGCCTTGACAAGTAAAAGAGAAAATAAAAGGGTAAAGTAATAGGTCGGCCAAGACCTAATTTTGGGCTGGCCAAACCACTATTTATAAAGGAAGCTAGCACCTCATTTGCTCACTCACTCATAAGCTCTGCAGTCAAGAGGAAAGTGTGCAAGTCTTGGAAGAGAAGCTACTACAGCTAGGTGTGACTTGGTGGAGGGATTTGGTCTATCTCTTGGATATATCTTGGTTAAGTGGTGCACTACTCTTCCCTAGTCAAGGGTAAGAGGAGGATATTCTTCTTTGTTAGTTCTATCTTGGAAAGAAGCATTGTTCTTGGTTGGAAAATCTATATTGAGGAAGTTTGTTAGGTTTTTCCCCTTAGGGGGTTTTCCCAGGGTAAATATGGTGCATACTATGAATGTTGTTCTTTCAATGATCTTTTATATGAAGTTATTGTGCTAATGGTTTAATAAGTAAAATAATGTTAAACTAGTTGACTTCTTACGTAGAAAAATCAACCATATATTGGTATATAAAATATATAAAGATTTCTCAAGGAACAAACTACAAGCCACAAATCTATGTTCCAAAACAATGTGTAGAAACCATGTGTCAAAACCACTTAGCTGGAAAAATGATTGACACATTTTCCATCACATGTAATGTTCAATTTCATGAATTTAATTGAAGAATCTAGTCATATTCCAGTAAGACTCTTCTTTCTTAAGGAATCAGGGAATTCATAAATCCTAGGAGATAAAGAGCTTTAACTAGACATAACAATCAAAATTATGAGACATGAAACCCTCCTTTAGAAAATGTAAACTGTAGCATCAACAATCATAATAATGGGGTTAGGTCATTAAAATCTCAACATTTGTCAAGTGATTATATGGTTTGACCAAATGTGTGAGCTATACAAGTCTTCTCTTAATAGGAAGCTCCAATTTTCAAATCAAAATCTCTATTTTATTCTTAGTGTCTTACATGTACAAGGATCAAAATGAATATGGTAGATTGCTTATTCTTTAGACCAGTGTTGCATGTATCGCGATAATATTAGAATTGTCACGATAATATTATAAGTATTGTGATATTATCGCCAAACTCGACCTTGACGATAATATCAACTCAACATATCACGATAATTCTAATATTTTAAAATTATCACGATAATTTGCATTTATCATGATAATTTCCAATATTATCGCAAGTTGGGGGAAATTATCATGTTGTTGGGATTCGAGCCAATTTTTTACTTATAAAATCAATTTTTTGGGTTTTATTTGATCATTTTGCAAAAGTTTCCTAGGGGGATTGAGCTCTAATAGTATTGTAACCATTTTCCATCAAGAAAACAAGGAGAAATCCATAGTTTTCATTGCCATCAAGTAGGCATTTGTGGAGTGGGGATCTACTCCAATCTACCATATCCATTGAACCAGGTATGTAAACAAAATTATGCCCTCATTTTCTTTGTTTTTCAAGATTTAGTATAGGGTTTGAAATGTCCATTAGATACACCTCGTTTTCCCCTTTTTAATGGAGGATTTAACACTTATATAGCTATGGTATTTTAACTGTATCATTTTTGAAGTTTTTATGTGGATTCAAATTCTAAATTTCCCCCATTTTGTTTTGTCCCATAGGTTTACAAATTTAATCAGTGAGCCACACATTTCAAAATGCCAAAGCCATTGGACCCGATGTGGGAGTATGGTCTACCTTATGATGGCCATAACAAAATGAGGTTGAATTGCAAGTTATGTGGTATGGAAATGTTTGGCGGCATTAGTCGCTTGAAATACCACCTTGTCAAAATCCCAGGGAATGAAGTGGGGATTTTCCCATCATCTACCCCAAAAAAATTTCACATTACAAATCAATCCATTTTTGCAATAGGTAGGAAGAGAGATCAAAGTTAAGAACTCAGGCTTGAGATTGCAATTAGATCTACAAGCATCTCAGGAGTAGGGGGATATCGATCTCCAAGCTCGCATTCGACAATGCCTAGCCTTTCAGCATCCTCACCTTTCTTTGTACCAAGGTTAGTGCCTATGGGGAAACCTTTTATTCGATCGATAGTGAAAACAAAGGAGGAGGTCGACAAGATTGTGGCAAAATGTTTTCTATGGAGTGACATACCATTCAACATTGCCAAGAACCCATTCTACCACTCCATGTTTGAAGTTGTTGCTATTGTTGGTCCAAGATACAAGGGCCCTTCTTATAATGAATTGAGAGGGCATCTCCTTCAAGGGGAAAATAATGATTACACAAAGAGATTGGGTGAGCTGAGGGAATCATGGGAGATTACAAGATGCATTGTTATGTCAAACAATTGGACAGATGGGAAGGGTAGGTCCATTCTCAACTTCTTGGTCAATTGTCCCAGGGGAGAATGTTTATCAAATCCATTGATGCATCTTCATATGTTAAAGATGGACACTTATTAGGTGAGTTGTTGGATAATTTCATCCAAGAGATAGGTTCGCAGTATGTTGTCCAAGTCATTACGAACAATGTTTCAAATTATGCCGTTGCTAGCAAGTGTCTCATGGAGAGGTATCAGCGACTATATTGGACTCGTGCTACCTATTGCATTGATTTGATGCTAGAGAACATGGACAAAAGTCCTTAGATCAAGGAAACTATTGAGTCAGCTCGGAGTGTTACAATATATATATATATATATATATATATATTGTAATGTTCCCAAGTTGGTATTTACTTGGAAACTGGTGATTTTCTAATTTTTTTCTATTGTTTGTTTGTTTGTTTGCAGGTTCTAGTCTTTCCAGTTTGCGTTATGAAGATTATTTCGAGTTTAACAGTGTGCAAATGACAAGAACACAATAGCAATCACATTCATATAACAAGATACAAGAGATATCACACCATGGAATAACAAATATGTTAGATCTGACCTTTATTTAGATAGTAGATGATCCTGAATACAATAGATCTGCAGATCTGGATATATGAGGATAGAATATCAAGGTTGGAATGAATGCTACAACAAAGAAGCTCCAAGACTGAGAGAATAGCCTCCAAAGGCTCTACAAAATGTTGAAGAGTAGCACAAGATCAAACTTCTTGACCTTACAAGGATGGAAGCCCCTCTTTCTGTTGAGTTGCGCATTATCCTGGTGGTTATAGCTACCTAAGATTTCGACCATCCTCTTCTTGTGCTCCAAATCACCCCAAACTCTCCTAGAATGTAGATCGGGCCACTAGAAACCCCTTGGTTGAGTTTCTTGTTGATTGGAGGTGTTTAGACCCCCCAAATGAATAGTTCCTCCTTCTGCAGTGTGCCCTCCTCCTATAGAACTCGTGCTAGCTCACAATAAAAGATATGTTGGGAATAACTTCTCTGAAATGGCTAAGGAAGGCTCCCCGGGCCCAATAATCAAATCCCAATGGGTTTGGACCCTTGAAACTCCTTCACCTCTCCAAATCGAATAGAACTAGCTCCCTAAGTGCGCCCTCCTATTGGAAACCCCCACTGGTGCGCACTACCTCTCTTTGAATCTGTAGAATCCACCTATGACTGAGATAGAATGGTGAGGGAGGAATATTGCACCTCCGTGACCAAGCTTGGACTAGGTTGGGTGGGACCTTTCATGACCGAGTTGATCTCTAGGGTTTGTTCTCCCAAAACCCTCAAAACATCTTTAGCTCTAGAGTTCAAGATGCAAAAGTTGAAATTTCAAGAATGAGGAGTGAGGTGCCCTCATTTTTCCTTTATACCCTTAATCTAATTCTCACTTGAGTTAATTGACTGACGCAGTAGAGACGCGACCGTACCCTGTCGCGCTCTCCCGCTCTCAGGATCGCTCAAAATCCCTGCTTCAGTTGAGCCGAAGCGACTCTTTAGATTTCGGAATGGAATCCTCTGCTCAAAACACCCGTTCCACAGGTCCTTATTTCCAACCCTCGGCCTTCTGCACTTCACCAAGGTTATCCTTGACTCTCTATCGGGGTTTCGGGGTTCTTGCTGTCGAGAGTCGCAGTCCTCTCAATTCCCCGATCACCGATGAGCTTTTGGCTCCTATGCGCTAGCCCTCCTGCTAAGCTTCCACCATATGACCAGATCCACGCGACCGTGGCCTTACCTCCTATCGCAACTTACCCTTATCGCGACTTCGCAACTCACTATACCAAGTCTTCGGGCTTCCAACTCTCGATACCCGATGTTTCAAGTGCCGATACTATCCTGTCGCGCTTCCGCGACTCGCCACCTCGCGCCTTCGCCGCTCGCGACCTCAACCGCTGGTTTCTCCGTCTTCCGAGTCCCGATGCAACGAGACTCCGATGCGCACGATCTCTCGTGTGGATCCGACGGTTCTCCCCGATCCAGATCCAACGGTTATCTTCTTCTTGCCCCTTCGCGCCTTCGCAACTTAGAGCACCCAACACTTGGGATTTTACTCTGTGAACTCACGAGTTCGCGAGATCATCTAGATCTCTGCCACCTGTCCTCCTCAGATGGACGGCTCCTGTATTCTCGCCACTTCGTGTCCTCGCGCTTTCGCGACCTTTGACACCAACTTCTCCGCCCTTCCACTTACGAGGTCCCGACAGGCGAATGTGCCACCTGTCCGCTCGCCAACTCCTGTCGCGGCTTTTCCCCGGTGACGCTCAATTGCTGCCACGTGTCCTCTTCAATGGACGACTCCCGATTCTTTCGCCACTTCGCCGCTCGTGAAGTCGAGTGACTTCCTCTTCCAACCTCCGGTGCCCGAGTTCCCGATGTGGGTAATCTCGTGACACGCTCCTGGACGCTTAAAGCCAACGGTCCAGAATTTGTCGGTCTATCCGACGGTTGTTGTCGCTCCTTCCCAAGCTCCTTCGCGCCTTCTTCTGAGTCTTGGAAGAATTCGATTTCTCCAAGGCCTCTGCCTCGTCTTCTTTTCTCTGAGAACTCCTTGACTGCGAAGTTCTCGACAACGCGTGTAGAAACGTTGTTCCTCCTGAGCTTCTTCGAACACTCCTTTCGAATCCTCGAAGGATTCTTCAACTTCTGTGCCACTTGCAGAGTCTCTCGCACGAAAAGCGCTATCTCTTCTGAGCTTCCCACGAACACTCAGACCCCTTGAGGGATTTTCGTCTTTCTTCTCCCACAGATGGAGAATGAAACGGATACCTTCCTGGCTATCCTTCGACTCCAGCGACCTCTGGCTGAGTTTTCCGGGTATTCAGTAACCCCGTGAGAATCCTTCAGTGGACTCTTCCCTTAAGCCCAGAACTCAAAGAGAGTTCTCTTCACTTCCGTGCCTGCTTGCACACTTTCTCGACGCCCTCTTGGCGGAGTATCTCTTCCTCAGAACGTTCAGCAGTTCTGGGTTCTTCTCCTGTGCACCTATGCACTCGCTCAATGCCCTTCTGGCAGAGCTCTCAGAATCCTCAGTGATTCTGGTCTTCTCCGAACTCACAGCAGAGTTCCTTCCTTTGTACACTCCTGCACATACGCTCAATGCCCACTTGGCAGAGCTCTCACAGAATCCTCAATGACTCTGTCTGCAACTGTGTTTCCCCTCACACAGCCTTGCCTCCAAGGTATTCAGCAACCTTGAGGTCTTCTTCCTCTGAGTTGTTGACTTCAGATTATGTGCCTCAGCACGTCTTTGTCTGAACCCGCAGCGTTCAGAAGTGCATCCTCTGTGCACGGCTCTCAGAACTCACAGCGTTCTGTCACACCCTCCTGGTGTGAAGCCTCAAAGACCTTCAACCTGAAATCAAACACACTCCTGCAGAATGCATCCACATAACATGCATTCACAACATATATAGGGAACACACACAGACATCCATATACACAGAATATGCAGGAAAAACTGTTGTTTTTATTAATAATGGCAACAATGCCTGTATCTTTACAATGGTGTTCCTGAGCTCTCTCTGGCTCTTCTCTACCATCTACCCTTGCTCTAGCTCCACACACACAAAATGAGATCTCAAATCTCTTTTACCTGAGGGCTCATCGAGCGCTTCCCTCCAGAACTCACCTACCCTATTCAATTACAATGAATGGGATGTCTAGTCCAGAATCGGATCTAGATCTTAGTCGATCTACAATAAAGGCCGATCTACCTAACGCCTGCATAAAAGCACAGCTTCCCATGGCTCAACAACCTAAGCATTAATTTACATTCAATTCAAATTTGAATGAGGCTAGGCCTCCCTTTCAACTCTGAATGCATGCACGCTAACGTGGCTGGCTGGCTGGCTGGCTGACATGGAGCGATGCTCCTGCATCATTGACCATCTCCTAAGGTTAACTCTTTTCTTTTCTTCATTTGGCCTTTTTCCACTTAATTCCTCTTTTATCCCAAAGTCACTTTTAATTTATAACATTATGCCTAAGTGAACCCTTTGGAGCCTCTTAGTCCCCTTTTTCTCATGAGACTATAGTCTAGCGGGGACATCTAGACTATTAAGTCTCTGCACTCCTCTTATCAAGAGGTGGGGGACATTATATATATATATATAATCATACACATGTTCTTACACTCATGAGACAATTTACATGGAACAAAGAGTTGGTTCATCCCACTATCACGTGGTTTGTGACTAGATTCATTTCTCTTCAGTCTCTCCACAAATCTGTGTTGGAGTTGTAGAGGATGTTTCTATTAGATGAGTGGAATTCTTGTGTCTATAGCACTAAAGTGGATGGGCAAGCCATAACCCGACTTGTGAGACATGATCAAAGGTTTTGGATGGGAGTGGAAGAGTTGTGTGCTATCAATGAACCTTTGGTAAATGTTCTTTGCTTGGTTGAAGGTGAGAATCCCGCAATGGGCTACTTGTATGAAGCCATGGATAGGGCCAAGGAAGCTATCTATTGGTACTATGAGGACAAGGGGGAAGAGGTACTCACTAGACAAGCCAAGATATGGAGTGTGATTGAGGAGTGATGGAACAAAACTCTCCATCATCTGATTCATACAACATGGCTACCCTGCATACTCTTATGCATGTGGATTTAGGTTTGATGCAGAGGTTATGTATGAAATTTTCCAATGTGTTCAGAGGATGGTGTTGACTCTCACCGAACACTCAGATATTTCCAAACAAATTGAGATCTATAAGCTTAATGTTGAGACATTTGGGTATCATATTGTTATCCAACACATGACCGCTAGGATGTCAGGTAAGCTACAAGTAAAATTTGTTCAAACTTTCAAATTTCAATGTATTTTATTTCTATCTATTTGTTACTAAGTTACTCAATGGAAACATAATTTGTTGTCTTTCCTTTCCATTTATTTGTTGTAGATGTTTTGTGGGAAAACTATGGCCAAAGAATCTCAGAGTTGCAAAAACTTGCAATTTGGGTGTTGAGTCAAACATGTATCTCTTCAGGATGTGAGCACAACTGGAGTGTCTCTGAAAAGAGACACTCCAAGAAGTGCAACAAGTTAAAAATGTTCAAATTAAAATTAAAATTTTTTGTAAGTTCATTAATGTCCATGGGACATCATCCTCTAATTACAAATTGGCCTTCATACAGGTTAGATATCCTCTAATTACAAATTGGCCTTCATACAGGTTAGATATCCATCACCTCAATGACATGGTCTATGTCTATTAAAATCTCAGGTTGTGGGTGAGACAGATAAAAAAAGTACCCAACACAGATGTCATTTCATTGGATGTGCTTGACACCACGAGTCTGTGGAGGGTGGGGACCGAGAGGCATGTGATGGAGGATGCACCTAAGTGGTTGGAGCATGATGATGATGAGATGGAGGAGTTATCAAAGGATGTTCCACGTCCAGGAGAGACAGATTTGGAGCAGGAGGACATTGAGAGTTTGTCAGATCCATTGTCACAATGTCTAGAGATAGTGGGAAGAGGCGGAAGACATCCCACTTCATCTTCCACCTTATCCCCAGAAGTTGCACCTTCCACCTCAAGCTCAAGCTCAACACGTCCACCTACTGCTTCTAGAGGAAAAGCACCAACGGTGACCTTTGCCCGTAAAAGGGGTAGAGGGAATCGTTGATATCTTAGTGCATCATGATTAGCCTTGTAGGCATGTATCTAGATTCTCATGAGATACATTTATATTTGTTTTGATGTGATTTTGTATTATCCTACCAGGAATTATGACTCAAGAGTCAAGACATATATCATATTTCAATATTGATGTTTGATGGACCACTTGACATCTTATACATAGTATATTGCAGTTTTATTTTCATATTTATGTGACAATGTGTTTGCTTGATGTTGATGTTGCTTTAGAAGTTTAAAATTTTGAAAAAAAATGATTTTTTGGGATTTTTTAAAGTTTCCTGATAATTTCTGATATTTTCCCTGATATTTCAGATAATTTCAATTTTGGACTCCCGGCAATAAATTCCTGATAACAATAGTGCAACATTGCTTTAGACATTCCTAACATTGAAGATAGCTTGAATGAATGAAGCTCACCAATGATTGCAAAGTTTTGTTGGTACATAAGAAACCACACTATAACACAAAACCAAATGATTGTTTTAGCATCGATATACAAGGATGAAAGTTTTTGCATATGAATCCTCTTAAACCATTTTACAAGTTTTTTATACTATGGAAAATTGAAATTACTTACGACAAATAACATGTTATTCCTATAAAAAGTGCAGTGTTTTAACTCTCATGCAACTGCTTTTTAACTCTCTCATGCAGCTGCTTCCTCCCAAGAGCTAGCCATCTTGAGAACATACACTGAATCACCCACATTGATGGTTTTTGCTTTGCAAACTTTAGGATTCAATGATTCCTCACAAATCAAATTCTGTCCAAAGAAAACCTGCATGGTGAAATGGTACTCAGTACAATTATCAGAGAGAAAGAGAAACTTCATTTAGATGCCAATAGAAATAAAATTTCTTAAACCGATCTGCTTAGCTAAAACTTTGTTGGTTTCTGGTTTCAAACATGCATATTTTCAAAATAATTGAGAGATGCATTTGACTTTACTTAGGTCTCAAAAGCTGCACTTCTTGACCAAGAATCGTCATAGCTTATTAAAAATTGCATCATATATTTATAATTTGACTCACCTCTCCACGTTTTTTCTTCCCCGAGAATAAGATATCGCCAGATCTAAATTTTGACAAGGTTTCAGCGGGTTCATTTCCTGGAATTCCTGTTTCTTGATTCACAGTAGGCACCTGCACAATAAGTAAACAACTTTTGGTTTCTTACTGTCAAAGGCTTAGAGAAGTATCAACTGTGCATGTAAGCATCTCAGAATAGTTTATGCTACAGTTCTCATATGTTTTCTTTTTCAATGAATGCTGGTGCATCACAAGCCCGATTCACTGGTTCTGTGGACAAGGAGAACAAAACACATACTATTTAACCAAAACCATTCTTCCTCTCATCTAATGGAAAACAACGTGAAACTCTAAAAATATGATACCGGATTACTAGATTGGTTTCTTTCTTATTGGCAAGAAGGCAGGGAATATGATGTAATTCAGAAGCCATTAATGCATGCTCGAGTCCATCAAAAGGGTAGGAAATAATTTTTTTTAAAGAGCAGAAACAGGATACCCCATATCTTACCTATGGAGGCATTGAATGCGTTAGGGTAGACTCAAAATGCATCTACGAAATAAGACTCAAAGTAGTAAGAACGTGTTTGTTAGCAGAACAAAGTTACCATCCTTATTGCACTGAGATGCATCCTACAGCCCAGTGTGAGGGAGGTGTAACGTCCTTTCCTAACGCTGGTGTAATACGTGGCATAAGTCGGCTTAATATAATATTTTAATTTTTTTTAAATAACAATCCATCATAAATGAGACGAATAACACCCGTACTTATAAATCAAACTATAAAAATAAATAAAATGCCTAATGTAAAACAGAAAATTTAATAAAATAATGCCGAGCATTAATTAATATGTTTATACACACATACACATACATGTAAATTCATTATCTCAGGATCTTTTAAGCACACAGAGATTTGCATCTCAATCTTTTTTTATCCCTTTCGATGCTTAATAGATCCAGTGTTAAGATGGATCTACATTGGTTCTATATGATCTGCGAATCAGTATAATGCTCCAAGCATTTTGCACCATCTTCACTTGGTTTCCTTCCTAAAATCTTGAATGATTGCAGGGTAGTTTTGTAAAGTAATTCTAAATAACTTGTCATTATATATTTCAAACACATGATTCAGCTTATTCTATTCACCAAGATAGAGCATTAGTCATTCGAATTAAATTATAGGATTTCTTCTGTGGACGTGAATTTGTGGATTTCAGGAAATTGGTTAAGGGCATTCATCTTAGACTACAACTAGGCAGGACAGACATTTTGGGATGACGTTGGGAAACTATTCTGTACATTTTGAGTAGAATATAATAAATGGCACTAACAACACATACCATGCTCAAGTTGGCTTATATCCTCTGTATTTGGACACAGTGTGCCCTCTCCAAAGATCCATTAGGAACTCAAGTGAACATTTTGTTATCAACCAAACTCTAGCACTTGTGCAAAGTTTTCACAAGGTGCTTGTAAAGTGTAACATATGGAAGTAATTGCCAGTGTCACTTAAGCAAGTACTTCTCTCATTTTAGTGAAGGATAACGATCCAACACAAGGGAGGATTCCCTAGCAACCTCATGGGATCCTATAGAAATATAAAGGCAAGTCTATAGCCCCCTATCTTGGTTACTTGATTAGTTAGGCAAAGGTTAAGGGTGAAGTTAAGATGGATAAGACAAGGCAAGTTAATTGTGTTTGTGTGAGGTGTGTGGCTAAGACAATGATGTTTAAAAATAAATTAAATTCCCTGAAACACTAGCTAAAAGAAAAAGAAAAAAGGCTGATACACTAGCTATAAAAAAGAAAAGTAATTGCTGCAATAAAACTTGAAATAATAGAGAGTATACTTCAGCAATGACAAGTTAATAACAGCAATAGTAGATCAGTCCTAAATTAGCAAGAATGCAATAGAATATATGCCAAATGTTAAGTAAAAGACTATCAAACTATAAGCTAATGATTGCTTGAAAGAAAGAGTACTAAACTATGTTAGATGAATGCAAATTAATGAAACCCTAATGGCTGAAAATGGCAATTAATGCAGCAATGATAATGTTAGAGGATGATCCTAAGCTAAGATGCAAGGCGTTAAGCTACAAATGATGAGGAATGAAACACAAATGCAAAATCCATAGGCTATCACCAAGTCATTGGGATAGAGAAAGCTAAACTAGGGTTTTATATTACTTGCAAGAAGAGAAAGATTAGTGCCTTCTTAAGTCTTTGGGCATATGGAGTCAATGCAACACCTTCAATAGAGGCTAAAAGAAAGAGAAGACTTGAAGATCAAAACCCTAGGATTATACAATCATAAGCCTAGGCTTAATCTTCTAGAAAACAAACCCTAAAGCTTATATAATCGTAAACCCTAGGTGCCTTCCTATTTCTTCTAGAGCATCTAGCAAGAGATCAAGTGGAACTAGGTCAAACCCTAGAATTTATACAATCATAAACCCTAGATTCTAACCAATAAAGACAAGGTTAGGGGGATGTACAATAACAACCCCTAGCTTGACCTTAAATGCTTCAACAAAATTAAGATGGACAAAATGAGGGAAGGGGATGAACAATTACAATCCTTCCTTACGGTTTCTAACAAAATTATTCAAGGAAACACAATAACATGCAACTTATCAACCATTTGATAGAGCATCCACCTAAAATACCATGAACAAACATAAATACTTGGAAAATACACTTACTATATCAAGTCGCTATGCATGAGGAAACCCTAGTCTCATGAAACATCCACAAAAACAAGACAAAGCATCCACAAGATTACTCCTCCAAACATGCACATAAGTACTCCATGATGAAAAACAAGACAAGAATACAAGATTCTCCACAAGTGTGAGTTGTGTTTTGCAAATGAGGAGCACCAGCCTTCTTATATGAGGCAACCCTAGCGCTTAAACCTGCAAAGGCCCCTAAAAACATAAAATATCCATGATACAAGGTGGATAGGTCAGGGTTGACCCCCAAAATAGCCTCCAACATAAAGATAACATGAAAATACATCAAAACGTCTCCTCAAAAGGTGACGTGTGGATTTATAGCCTCGAAATGCCACGACGTCATGCTCTAAAGGTGCAAAGGTGCCTCCAAAGGTTGTGCCACTCCATGAAAAGGTGTAAGCATCATCGAAGCTCATGTCTCTCACCCCAAGGGTCATGTCCCATCACCATCAAGCGCCAAGTCATCATCAAGAGTGATACTCCAATCCTAGGTCAACTCAACAAGCATTCAAGCATGGTGTCATCATCACAAATGCAACGTCCAAGGGCTAGGGTGTGACGTCATAGGTGAAGAGGGCTCCATAACCTCTCTAAAGAGGTGTGACATCATCTCTAACTGCAACATCATCCAATCAAACCCTAATATGCTCAAGGGTGCTCTGTGGGGATTTCTACCCTCTCAATGGTACATCATGTTGCATATCAACGTCTAAGCTCATCTTTCCAATGTCTAGGGTCTAGGAGGTGCCCCAGGCTATGTCCAATCATCATATGGCTCAACGCTCTGCATCAACTATGCAACATTCTCTATGTAATGCACAACGCCATAGGTATCATCATGAAAATGTCCTCCAAAGGACCATGTCAAGGGGTGTCATGATCAAGCAAAGCCCACATAATCAAGTAAGAACAACAACTACAAGATACAGGAGCCATTAGAATTATACAAAATAATCCATCACTTAATACAAAGCCACGTAAGCAATTCACATTAGGTATGTTCTTCAAACTTCACATTAGCTCAAGAATTCATGCAATTTGCCAAGTTTAGGTATGGGAGGACCATCAAAAGACCCTATTAGGTGTGCCAGTGCCCAGTTAGAGAGATAGTTTCCAAAAAACCCATCAAAATGTAAGTATAGTGAATGAAGTGGCATGGGATTTACTTCATGGTGATGGAGACATTGAAATGCAAGGTATCGTGCTCTGTCCATCTCCATGAGCACCTTTGTAGATGGAACGCTTGCTGCTTGAGATACCCTTTCCTCGACAGTGTGTGTATTCCAAACCCCTTTCTTGCCTTTTGATATACTTTTATTGCTTTTGCAAGTCCCCTTTTCAGGTTTCAAGCATTCATTAGTTTTCTTGTTGGGATTAAGTCCTTTTGATTGATATGCATTCAGTGCATTAGGACTAAGGATGATCACCTCATAGTGAGGGGGTAGAGCTCAAGTTGACCTTTGGCTTTTGAATTGGTCATTCATTATCCCATATTTTTTCTTTTTTTATATCGTGCTTTTTTTTTTCTAGCAACTGCATCAACCTCGACATTCTAACCCTTCTTCTCATAGGAGAATGAACCAAGGGCCTTTTTGGTGTACATGTAACAACCATTACCAAAAATATAGTACATTGTGGAAGGCCCCAGGATGAAAAGTGTTAGGTATGAAAGGGAGCGGTATGTTACCCCTATCAAGGCCTTCCAGTAGTACCCCTATTCCTCAAGAGTGACGACACTGGACTAGGACACAAATGATGGCCACCAAGGTGAAACAAGGAAAAAAGCATAACTTCCAAGCTTATGATCCATTATCTGACTTCAACCCATGATCCTCACCTAAATGCCTAATGCATTAAATGTGACACTTTATATGAAACAATGACTAGTGTACCTCATGTGTGTTGGACCACATCATTGGATGAACCATGTTGATCAAGTGCAATGAGTTCAGCTAGATGAGGGGGGAGGCATCTGAGGGGATCTTGTCTGTGGAGAATAATGATCATCATCATCATCATCGGGATCACTATCTTCATTGCAGGCTATGAGACATGATCTCCTCTTGTTAGCCCTAGGTGAGGGGGTAATACATCCTAGAAAACTACAACCATAGATTAAGAGATATATATCATACAACAGTCCAATGCCTGGAGCATGTGTAATTAGTTGCATAGAAGAAGTCAAACTCATGGATGTCTATGTTGAGATATAAATCACAATTGTGTCTTTGACATAAGAGCAGATTATTTATTCTAAACAGAATATCTCAATATCTTTGAAGAAGTGGTTAGATTCATGGTCAAGGCTAAAGAACACACATCCTAGTGTATTGAAAAAATAGGTGGCCTCTTGAGAAGTTGTCTTAAAAGGTAATAAAATATTTTCAATGTCACATGCTGGACAAGAATGGTATGGGAAGTTATCTTAAAAGGTAATTGAACATTTTCAGTTTCACATGCTGGAAAATAATTCTATGTTGTCCAATATAATTTATAGCTATTCAGTAATGTAGAGATCCAAGTTTAACCCAAATCATAAATGAGATTAACCTCCATAAATAGATAATATAATAGCACAAACACTGAATCTATATACTGTTATGTATTGAAATACAAGAGATCGTCGATATTTATAACAAACCAAGAGAAACCCAACTCGTAATTTGATGGTATGCCAACCAAGCAAATAAGGTGTACCAACCTGGTTGGATAAGTATACCAACCTGGCAAGATAATTATTAGATTACACAAGCTTAAAAACTGTTTACGTACACTAACAACCCCCCTTAAGTGAAATGTAGGGAGTAAACAAAAGAAGACAAAAAATGAGTCCTAACAATGAGGCATGCTAAGGTACCCAAGTACAAAATGTTCAAAGGATTAAGACTGGTTAGGAACCAGAACAGGGCTCTTGAAAGGGAGTAACACCAATGATGAAAAGGGGTTAGAGATGAAACTAAAGAAGATCCCATAAAGACGCATTGAATGGAAAGAGGATGTGGCCTGCAAAGGTTAAAAAACACAATTAGGAAATTTAACCGAAACTTTGAAGAGAAGGGCCAAGTAACCGTAAAGAACATATTTGAATTATGAAGCAGAAGAGGATCAGTTGCAGAGGTGCAAGAATGGAAAACACGAACAAATACCACACGAATGATCTAGAAAAATAGGCATTGGTTAGGAACTAGAACAAAGGCCTCAAATAGAAGCACACACCATCAACCATCTGTTGACCACCTATTTTGACTAGGGGGTCAACTCCATGTGCCATGAAGCTATGCACCTGATGGTGCAACAAAGTTGAAGACTTATTGGTTCTACAAGGCATTTTTGGCCTCAGCACCTCTTTTTGTAACTGGAATTTTTGCTCCCCTGTGTGGGATAATAATGTAATGGGTCTGCATGGATCATATTGTAGGTTAGTTACCTAGGAATTTATCATTAGGGAAGTCCTTTCATCGAGTATTTTTTTTCCTCGGGTAATTAACTTGGCCTAACCAGCCTTTTTAATTACCCTTGAGTTTTTCACTCCCACAATAATCCTCCGAAGTGGTGAAAGGTGTTCTAATGATCGAGCCCAATGGATGACTAGGGTTTAGGAATATTGTAAATGGCCATGCTAGACATCTCCTAGAGTCTTGCGAAATTTCGTCGAGTCTAAGTAGTTTTTTTTTTTAATTTTTAAAATTACCCAATTAATGGTAATTTTAATTGTTTTTTATGTAAAAATGTAAAAACTAGGTCCTTGGGATTTTTGATAGGGGTATGAGTACTCAAAAGAAATGGAATGAGACCCCCTACACCCTTGGACCAAGTTTCATCTCAATTGGACAAGTTTTGCCAGGTCATTGTCCATGAGGAGTCCTAGTCAGTCTTGAGTCAACAATTTAATTGCTTAATTGACAAAGTCAAAATGTCATTTTTTTGTAAAAATGAGCAAAAAGGTTAGAGAAAGTGTGGGATATGATGCCTAAACCCCTTTCCTTAGTTAGAGAAACACTTTTCTAACTTAACTTTCACCCCCTCACCTAGCCATCACATCAAGTTATCATTCCCCCTAGGTAAGTTGTCCCCCTTGGTGAGAAAGTCATGCAAACTGAAAAATTAAAAGGGAAAACCCCCTTTCTCCCTAAGTGCACCCCTCTTGATCTAATTTTGTGTTGGACCTTGTCAAAAAGGTGTTTCCCAACCCCCTCACTCAACCCTCACAACCCTAACACTACCAAAAAAGTGTGCCCCTCCTTGAGATGCCCAATCAATCTTAGGAAATGACACTTGGAGAGCATCCAAGAGGGGTCTCTCTTGGCTCCCCAGTATAAAACAAAGCCTCCCCTCCCTCATTTCATTCATCTATTCTTAACATACTGTTACTCTACCCAAATCTCTCTCGCTCCTCTCTCTCTCTCTTCTTGTTGTCATTCTTTCTTCTCAAGCTTGTGGCAAGTATTTGCTCAAGCTTGCTTCTATTGGAATAAAGAAAAGCTTTGGAGGGAATTTCATGGTGCGTTAGGAGTCTTCTTGATGTTCCTCATAGTTTTGGTTTGAGGTGATATTGCTGCCATATTTTTCTTGTTGGTTTCTTGCCTTGAAATTTAATTTAGGAGATCCCAAGCAAAGTATTTTGCTTGGTTAAGTTTATGATAGTATTGTTGTAGACTTAGTGAGTTGCTTGTATGGTATCGGAAAGTATTTTGCAATTTCCATTTCATGTGCTCACCTCTTTATTGTTTTGTAGCAAGATCTCACTTCTTTGCAGCATGCAGGTCACTAAGGGTTTGGAGAAGCAATTTTCAGATTTGGGAAGTTGCTTGTTCAACCAAGATATTCCTCCATTAATTTTGTGTTCAACTTCTATCATTCCTCAAGGATTTGTGGTGGTTTTATAGTTATGAAATAGGCCCTAAATCATATTATATATTCAGATTTTATGGTAAAAATTTATGTTTTCACTGGTATCCCCAGTTTAGGGATAACTAAGGAGATTATGTCTCGAGACC
>SNQJ01S0101925.1:0-26553 GCA_010110895.2 Picea sitchensis
ATTTCGTCGTCTTACAAAGTAACCATCGAAATATATATTGTGATTGTCTTTGTAGACCCTAACCTCATCGTCATATTATAGTAATGATTCCCATTTGTTAGGGTTTAGAGTTTAGAGTAGTCGGTGTGACACCATCACTCAACGTAACCCTAAAGTAATATCTCAAACTCGTAGAATCTCACATTATGTTGCTACCATCGACCTGAGCGCCTATCGACTGGACCATTGGGAATAAAATCCGCCTCTATTACCATGAAAAATATTAAATATTATAGTCTTGGACAAAGGCCTACATTGCCTGACGATAACATGATCCCATTCCTAGAACGGAGATAGGGTGAAATATGGGTTGGTATGTTCGAATGTCTCTTCTCATACCTCTGATATTTCTTGACAAATTGGAAATAGTCCCTACAGAGTATATTTTCTCGTGAAATTTTAGCACTGTAACACATTCTAGATAATATACGACACCTTATTAATACATTATCAGTGAATGGGAACTTCTTGTATTTGTCTCATGTCCATAGAATACACCTAAGTGTTAAAGTCTCATACATCTCTTTGTCATTCGACTCTTGTGTTAATACAAACCTGCAAGTACAAACCATCGTCAACCATCTATTTTCCATTTGAGTCTTGGGTATTGTTGTTTCCAGAGATTTCGTAAATATTCTTTAAAGAAATCTATTTCTGAAGATGTTGTTCTGATTCTTGAAAGTTAATGCTTTGCATTCTTTACTAAATCTTTGTCTAGTTGCTTTCAAATTTAATGCTTTGCATTATTTACTATTGCGTGGAACTGAGAATAGTATGGTTCTTTGGGAGCACAGGATGGTGCTTGGTGCTTCAGATGTAATAGAAAGTATATTTGGTCCATATCACCATCCCCTTGTAGTCTTTATACTTCACAAAATCTTCCATTGTTACTTTAGTGCATCACCTTGTAACTGGAAACTAGCATTTCATGCAGACGACAATCCATTCACTTGTAACAACAAGTGCATTTGGACAACATAAAAGAAATAATAGAGGACACATAAATAAGAATATCATAGGAAGGGGGTTGACATAATCCCATGAAAAATCCAATTTTCATTGTACGTGTTGCGGAATGAATGGGTCACATGTAGCCATCAACTGTAGAGTTCTATCACAGAATATCAAAGAGGAAAGATAGATTCAGAAAGAATACATAGATAGAACTTCAGGACCAACAAAAGTTAAAGCACTTGTTCATTATGTTGTTTCCCATTGCAATATAGGATTAACTGAATATTTATTTAATACTTCATTTTCTTCTTGGGAATATGCACGACTTCTTGACACAGGAAAAATCTCCCACATGACATTTCGAAGATATTTATTCGAAGACTTTGATGAAAATGTAGATGGCATAGTGGACTTTGCAGATAGATCAAGTCTCAAACCTTAGAGAATGGGCCCCTTCAGGCTTAAGTTACCTGGATATTCTACACAATGTACTTTATCTTCCTAAGATGCAAAGAAACTTGATGCCCCTTGTGCACATCAGACAACAAGGCCACTATGTTCATATGTTAGGTGGAAAAGTTGAAATAAGGAATGTTTCTGACAACGTGCTTGTCATGAACGAAATGGAAGATGGAAAATTGTTGAATTTGAATGGGACATATTCCCATACACACATTGATGCATACCTCTCTCATCATGACTCGGGTATAATTCTATTTAGTGTTTTATGGAAATCTAGATTTGGTCATATTAATTATGATAGTATTCATTAGTTGAGAAAGAATGGTGTTTCTAGTTTTCCTACTATTCTTAGGAAAATGAAGCAATGTGATGGTTGTATCCTTGGAAAACATAGAAAACAACCCTTTCATGACTCTACCTCAAGAGCCTATAGAAAAATTGAACTGATTCATTCTTATTTGTACGAACTTGTACATGTTCCTTATGCAAATGGAAAAAAATATATCATGACTTTTATTTATGATTACACCATGATGTTTTGTGTGTACTTGTTGAAAGATAAATAAAAAAAATTTAAAACATTTAAAAATTTTCATGTATGGATTCAAAATGAAGCTTAGTCTCGTATTGGCTCTCTTTTCACTTACAATGGAAGAGAATATACTTCTAATGAATTTGAAATCTACCTTTTCAAACATGGGATCAAACATCAAACCAAAGTTCCATACAATCCACAAGAGAAATTTTTGGTTGAACAAATGAACATGACACTCCTAAATATGGTTCATTCCATGATGTTTTTCAAGAATGTTAAATTGATGTTTTGGATTGATGTTCAATGTGCAGTTTATGTCAAAAATAGGTGTCCATATCATTCTCTTAATAATAAGACTCCATATGAAATGTGATATGGCCACGTTCCTTCGATGAGGCAACTTAGGGTCTTTGGTTCCACCTGCTATGCCTTGATTCCTAAGGAGAAAAGAAGCAAGATTGATGCAAGGAGTCTGAAGTGCATCTTCTTGGGGTACTAAAATTCCACCAAGGGGTATCATCTTTATGATGAGACAAATAAGATTTTTTTCCTTTCTAGAGATGTGATATTTCTTGAATCTAGCAAGAAATACAAAACTATTGAGAGGTAGCTTGATCATGTAGACATATTCACTTGTGTAAAGACATATCATGAATTTGATGATGAGATTCCACATCTTGAAGGGGGGATCCCCATCTTGGGTCAATATATGGAATCTCCTTATGAAGAACCATATTCCCCTCTTGAGGGCATTCCTTCCACTTCATCATAACCTGAGGTTCACTTAGATGATGTGATCAAGAGGATTGAAAATATGAGGCTTGATGAGAGCTCAACACCATCTCAATCACGTAAGAAACCTAGACCATCTTGGAGAGGTCCACCAAAATGGCTCATAAAAAAATTGAAAGTGTTCATCCTGATGAGTTCGGGAAGATAGGAACCATATTTTCCTCAAAATAAGATGTAACTAATGTATATAGTTCAAACTCAGATGATGTAGTTGAAATGTATGTTTCATATAATTGTAAGTTGAATTTATCTACCAATCTTGAACTGACTTCCTTTAAAGAAGATTCTTCTCATGATGAATGGAAAGAAGCCATGAAAAAGGAATATGATAATCTCATGAAGAATGGGACATGGAAGTTGATGGATCCTCCATGTGGAACCAAACCAATCAAATGCAAGTGGGTATTCAAGAACAAGTATAGATCACATAACACACTTGACAAGCACAAAGAAAGGCTCATGGAAAAAGGATTTGCACAAAAATAAGTTGTTGACTATGAGAAATATTTTTCCCCTGCAATAAAATGGGATACCATCCAAACTCTATTTTCCATGGAAACACATAATGGATGGAAAATTCATCAAATGGATGTGAAGACTGCTTTCTTGAATGGAGACTTGAAAGATAATGTGTCCATGTCTCAATCAAAAGGATTTCTTGTGAAGTGAAAAAAACATAAGGTATAAAAGTTCATCAAATCCTCCTTATATGTATTGAGACAATAACTACGAGCATCGTATAAAAATTTAACTAAGCATGTTCTGAAATTAAATTTCAAGCTCTTCAATCTTGACGATGCAACTTTGTTTGTCAAGAAAGTTGGAAAAAAAGTGTATGTCTTGTATTATACGTAGATGATCTGTTGATAATGTTATATTTTCTTTATTTACAGAGGATTATATTTACCATTGTTCTTTTCCTTAGATTCCTGCTTCAATCCATAAAAGACCTTCTTGAATCTGCAAACATGGGAATATTTCCCATGGATCACAAAACATTTTGGTTTCTCTATGTACACTTATTCCACTATTACACCATTCAATAAGGAAGTCTTGACATCCATCTGGTGTAATTTCCATCACATTGTGGAGGAAATCGCAATAATCGATCTGATGGAAGTGTACTTTACTATAGGAGAAAATGCCTCATCGTAGTCTTCTCCCTCTTTTTGGGAGATTCCTCTAGCCACAAATATTTCCTTGTACTTATCTATGTTGTCATATGCAATATGCATGATCTTGTAGATCCATTTGGAAGTCACTATTGACTTCCCTTCGTGTCTTAGAACCACCTCCCATACATCATTCTTCATGATGGATCGATAATCCTCCATCAAGGCTTCTCAACATATTCTTCAAAGGTGGAAGGCTCTAAATCAATGATGTTTCTCATCAATGTCACATAGCTAGAAATATTATGTGGTCTCTTGCTCTCTCTAAAAGAGCCATTGGGAGCTTCATGTCCTTCAGCTTCCTGCAAGGTGTTTCAGAGCAAAGATGGTATCTTCTTGTTGACTAGTGCATCTACAAGTCTCTCTGACTCTACCATCTATTTTTGAACTTTTGGAAAGGGTTCCTCTGGTGTAGATTCTTCCATGAATTCTTCTCTTGGAGACTATTGCTCCTCTTGGTCCATGTACATGTGAGACTCCCTTGATATTTTGAAGGCTTCATATTCATCAAGTGTTACATCCCGACTAATATCAATCTCTACAAAAGTGCATGGGTAGGCCTTCATCATGGATCATCACTTCCATTGCTTCTACAATGGATCTGTTCTTTCTTTCCGCAACCCCATTTTTTTATGCAGACCCCCTTGCCCTCGGTCTCAGATACGCACATGATCAATCTCCTTCGAATCCGCAGAACCGAATTAGTTCTTTTGGGCCCTCACTGGAACCTCACAAATTCGATCCACGGGTCCTTCACGAAAACTCCACCGGTACAAGAAATGCACCAGGCGTGAGTCTTCACCTCCACACGGCCACCAGATATGACCATGACCTTTTTCGAAAAGGCATTTCAGGTTTCGCGACTTCGGGGGTTTCAACACCAAGATACCTGACTCCTTGTCATCAGAAGTGTCGAAAATCCGAACCCCAAAATACCGAAATGTGTGACCGCATCCCCACTCCAAAGATACATCGCGTTTCGCGACTTCGGGGATTTTCAACTCAAAGTACCCTGGCTCCTTGTCCTTGGGATTCCCGAAATGCCGAACCCCAAAAATCCGAAATGTCGAACCCCGAAAGGCCTAGCGAGTGACAACCTCCCTGCTTGGATCCTGTCCACGTGACCCTGTCCCGTTACCCGGTGCTATTTCTCCAAATGTTTCCAGGTTTTCGCGTTTCGGGATTTCGTGATTTCGACTGCAACATTTATTGACCCTTCGAACTCCTGGGTCCTAGAATGCCGAAATACCGAACCCCGAAATGTCAGAATTCCACTTCAAAGGGAGATCAACGACTGTGAGCCTCCCCTAATCTGACGGCTTACTTTCTTTCAGGATTTCGTCGGTCAAGAGTTTTGACTCTTTCCCTTTGTATCTCCTCGTAGCCGAAATGCCAAAATCTCCTTTCAGGGATTTCCTCGAAACCTTGAATGCTTTCCACGTGTCCTCCTTGTGGATGGTCACGATGCTTTCGGGATTTTGTGAGTCGGTACTTTTTGTCTCACGACTCCTTCTCCTTGAACTCTCGGTATCTGAAACCCCGATGGCTTCTGGATTTCTGCCACGCGTCCTCTCAACCGTGGATGGTCCTGATCTTTTCGAGACTTTGACAAGTCCTTCCCTTTGCATATATGAGGGTTAAACCTCTTGCACCTTCTCCTAGATCCGATGGCTATCGGCTCCCTGCACTAGATCTGATGGCCCATATCTGTTCTTTTGCGCTCTCTCCTCCTGCTTCTTGGACACAAAACTCAACAGTCCAGATCTGTTCTCCAATTCCCGAAACAACGACAGTTGTGCTCTCTTGAGTTCACGCTTCTTCCTTCCCCTTGGAAGATTTCTTGTTCCAAAAATACCTCAGCCTTCATCTTTGTTGTGAATCTTGTATCCTCGGCTCTTGCCTGTATTCTAAGGATGTTGTCCCTCCTGAGCTTTGTCGACTCTGAAACCTCAAAGGTTTCTCAACTTCCTATTACTCTCAACTATTTCTCTGTGCGCAAAGGCACTGTTCCTCCTGAGCTTCAGAACTTGAGAAAAGTTCACTCTGAGCACAGTCCTTGCACTATTCCTTCTGAGCTTAAGAACTTCAGACAAGTTCTTATTCGCACACTCCTTGTTCTACTGAGTTTTCGGATAACTCAATTCAAAGTATTTCTTGCAACGAAATGCTTCACACCCTCCTGGTGTTCTTCTGCTTGATGCACACCTTGCTGAGCCTTTATTCATAGAGTGTTCAGTAACTCTGTAAGTGCCTTCTCCTTGACACTTCCCTTTCCTTAGAACTCAAAATAGATTTCCCTGGTGCAATCAATGCACTCACTCAATGCCCTCTTGGCAGAGCTCTATAAAACCTTTAGTAGTTCTTTCTTCCTTGAACTCAAAACAAAGTTCTTCCTATGCACTCCGTGCATTCACTCGATGTCCTCCTGGCAGAGCTCTACAAAACCCTCAGTGATTTTGTTATCTCTATGCCTTTATTTGCACAGTCTTCACCTCCAAGGTGTTCATCAACCTTGAGTCTTCTCCCTGAGTCTAAGACTTCCTCTGGTGAGCCCTCTTGGCACGTCTTTGTTTGAAATTCCACAGAATTCAAAAGTGCACTCGTTGCACTGGCTTACAGAACCCACAACATTCTATCATGCAACCTATTGCATGAAGCCTCAAAAAACCAGACCTGGAATCAAAGAACCCAACAGACAACGACTTATGTCTGTAACCTGCAAATGTAAACTATCATACATCTACAACATATCATCACACACAAAGACATTGATTCATGAACTCATAAACACATGAACAACAACATGCAGGAAAAATTGCTCTGTTTGTATTAATCAAGAATGCATGATTACAATGTGTTCGAGCTTGGACTGTAACAGAGTCTCGGCTCTCCTTCTCTCACAACTTCTCTATTCTAACTCATGTAGAACTCTCCACAGATACAAAAGAGGGGCCCCTCGAGCTCTTCCCTCCAAGTTACCTACTCTCATTAATTTTGCATTCAATTACATTGAATGGTTGTCTAGTTCGAATCGGATCTAGATCTCAACCTTACAACCATTTAAGTCCACCTTTACTAAAGCCTATGCATATGCATGGATTTTGTCTCTATCATCCTTAGAATCACTTATTGAAATTTCAAATTTAAAAATTGAGAGGGCTACGCCTCTCTCCTTTCCATTGATGCACACTTTCATGTGTTGGCTGGTTGGTGCACTGTTGGCTTCGAGCGATGCTCCTGCATCATTCTCCTCTACTGCAAAAAATTCATGAGCTCCCGCTCATGAGCTTCCCAGCATTATTTTTGAAATCCACCTGGATCCCAAATAGTTCTTTGGAGTTGTCCATTCGCTCCATCGCTTTGTTGTTGTTGCTACCCTGTTGCTATGGTAGGTTCTCTTCTTCTTAGCTTCTCCTCATTGGAAGTTTCTGCTACTAACCTCAACATCAGCCTTCTAATATCCTCAATCTCCTTGTCTAGCTGCTACAGTGGTTGTCTTTGTCCTTGCAGTCTCCTTGGCTGCACTTCTTCTCTGTGGCATTGAGTTGCCACTCTGTTGCAGACTCCAATTCTGCAATCCTATCACTGAGTTTCTACTCAGCTTCCTTCTCTGACAGCTTTTCTTCTACCAGTTCTTCTTCTGGTTCAACTCCATCTTCTTCCAGCTTCTCCTCTGACTAGAATTTTCCTTCATCTTCTACTGCATGCCTCAACATTCCATTAATCATATGTTCATCTCCCTGGCTGAAAATTTTGAGCGATTCCTCGGAATGATCCTCTGCTATCATCTGCATGACTGTCTTCTCCTGGAATTCATCTATTGGTTCTCGATGGTTCAACCAATCCTCCAGCATCTTCAACTCCATCTCCCATGGAATGAGAATCTTATCTGCATGCTCTTCTTCTTCTGTCAGCTTCAGTGCTGCAAGTGTCTTTGTTTTAGCTACCTGGATGAAATATTTAAGCCATTCTTCTGAATGCTCATCTTCTTCTCCTTTTGTTGGGGTATCTCCTAATGTCTACCCCAATTCTTCTGGCGTGATAGTTTCTGCTGGATGTCCTTCCTCCTCTGCTGCACCTTCATCCTGTGCATCGGCCTCCTCTTGGCTGCTTGGAATGGATACTCTTATCCCTCCAATCATCAGAACACTCTTTTGACCTTCCTTCTCTATCATCTCCTCTTGCTAATATGAACTCACCTCTGAGTTCATCTGCTCTCCCTTGCCCACTTGGCAGTATGGGATTTCCTCTCTGCCCTCCTGGTAGTCTATGAGATCCTCCAGTGATCTCATCTCATTTTGCTCCTGCCAATTTGAACTTTCAACACTTCCCTCCTAGCAGTATACAAGACCTTCACTTGATCTCTTTTTATTGCCCACCTGAAAATTTGAAAGTCCATCTCTGCCCACCTGGAAATTTGAAAGTCCATCTCTGCCCACTTGGAAATCTCTGAGATTTTCCAGTGATCTCTTCTCCTCATCATCACCAAGATTTCTCCCAGCTTCTGGTTCACACACATGAACCACTTATTCTTCAACCCTGAGGTCTTCCACATACCTTAGCCATTCCTTCAACAACCTTCATTTTGCTCAGGCTAATAACTCCTTGACTGGCCATTTCACTTTCATTTTCATGGTCCATTCATATACCCATCGTGATTTTGCATCCTGCTGCATTCGAAATGCAAGCTCCTCCATCCTCGATCTTATATCAGGGAGTTCTTTGTCCATCTCAGCCTTGCTCGGCTATTGCTGATGATTCTACTTTCCACCTCATCCATGGCATTCAATATCCATCTTCCTCCCTTCTACCTACCCTCCTGACAAGTCTTTTGTTGTCACTCTGCAACTGAGAGCACTTCCAGCCTTTTCTTACAGTCGACGAGACTGTGTATTCGTTGTTGCATCCTGAAACAATCTCTTCAATCCTCTTCATCTGAAATATACAAACGAAGTCCTTCTCTGATACCACACTTACGCAGATCCCCTTGCCCTTGGGCCGAGATCCGCATAGGATCAATCTCCTTCAAATCCGAAAAACCGAATTAGTTCTTTCGGGCCCTCACTGGAACCCCACGAATTCTATCCATAGGTCCTTCACGAAAACTCCACCGTCACAAGAAATGAACCAGGCATGAGTCTTCACCTCCACACAACCACCAGATATGACAACGACCTTTTTCAAAAAGGGATTTCGGGTTTCGCGACTTCGAGGGTTTCAACACCAGAAGTGTCGAAAAGCCGAACCCTGAAATGTCGAAATGTGTGACCGCAGCCCCACTCCAAAGATACATCGTGTTTCACGACTTCAGGGGTTTTCAACTCAAAGTACCCCAGCTCCTTGTTCTCGGGATTTCTGAAATGCCTAACCCTGAAACTCCGAAATGCTGAACCTCGAAAGGCCTGGCAAGTGACAAGCTCCCTGCTTGGATCCTGTCAATGTGACCCTATACCGTGACTCGTTTCTATTCCTCTGAATGTTTTCGGGTTTTTGCGTTTCAGGATTTTGCGATTCTGGCTGCAATAGTTCTTGACCCTTCGAACTCCCGGGTCCCGGAATGCCGAAATACCAAACCCCGAAATGCCGAAATTCCACTTCAAAGGGAGATCAACGGCTGTGAGCCTCCTCTGTTCCGACGACTTACATTCCTTCAGGATTTAGTGGGTCAAGAGTTCTGAATCTTTCCCTTTGTATATCTCAGTAGCCGAAATGATGAAATCTCCTTTTGGGGATTTCCCTGAAACCTTGACTGCTTGCCACGTGTCCTCCTTGTGGATGGTCACGATGCTTTCAGGATTTTGTGAGTCAGGACTTTTTGTCTCATGACTCCTCCTTGAACTCCTGATATCTAAAACCCTGATGGCTTCTAGATTTTTTCCACGCGTCCTCTCAACGATGGATGAACCTGATCTTTTCGGGACTTTGACAAGTCCTTCCCTTTGCATAAATGAGGGTTAAACCTCTTGCACCTTCTCCTGGATCCGATGGTTATCGACTCCCTGTGCTAGATTTGATAGCCCAAATCTATTCTTCTGCGCTCTCTCCTCCTGTTGCCTAGACACGAAAATCAACGGTCCAGATCTGTTCTCTAGTTCTTGAATCAATGACAATTGTTCTCTCTTGAGTTCGCGTTTCTTCCTTCCCCTTGGAAGATTTATTGTTCCAAAAAGACCTCGACCTTTGTCTTTTCTACGAAGCCTGTATCCTCAGCTCCCGCCTGTATTCTAAGGACACTATCCCTCCTGAGCTTTGTCGACTCTGAAACCTCAAAGGTTTCTCAATTTCCCGCTCCTCTCAACTATTGCTCTGTGCGAAAAGGCATTGTTCCTCCTGAGCTTCGGAACTTGAGACAAGTTCACTCTGAGAACACTCCTTCCGTTATTCCTTCTGAGCTTAAGAAATTTAGACAAGTTCTTATTCACACACTCCTTGTTCTGCCGAGTTTCTAGATAACTCAATTCGAAGTATTTCTTGCAAAGAAATGCTTCACGCCCTCCTAGCATTCTTCTACTCGATGCACACCTTGTAGAGCCTTTCTTCACAGAGTGTTCAATAACTCTGTAAGTTCCTTCTCCTTGATACTTCACTTTCCTTAGAACTCAAAATAGATTTCCCTAGTGCACTCTATGCACTCGCTCAATTCCCTCTTGGCAGAGCTCTACAGAACCTTCAGTAGTTCTGTATTCCTTGAAATCGAAACATAGTTCTTCCTATGCACTTTGTGCATTCAATCGATGCCCTCCTGGCAGAGCTCTACAAAACCCTCAGTGATTTTGTTATCTCTTTGCCTTTCTCTGCATAGTCTTCACCTCCAAGGTGTTCAAAAAACTTGAGGCTTCTCCCTGAGTCTAAGAATTCCTCTAGTGCGCCCTCTTGGCACGTCTTTGTTTGAAATTTATCAGAATTCAGAAGTGCACTCATTCCACTGTCTTACAAAACCCGTAGCGTTTTTTCATGCAACCTCTTGCATGAAGCCTCAAAGAACCAGACCTAGAATCAAAGAACCCAATAGACAATGACCTTTGTCTGTAGCCTGCAAATGCAAACTATCATACATCTACAACATATCATCACACACAAAGACATTCACTCATGAACTCATAAACACATGAACAACAACATGTAGGAAAAACTGCTATGTTTGTATTAATCAAGAATGCTTGATTACAATGTGTTTGAGCTCAAAATGCAACAAAGTCTCGACTCTCCTTCTCTCACAACTTCTCTAATCTAACTCATGCATAACTCTCCACAGATACAAAAGAGGGGCTCCTCGAGCTCTTCCCTCCAAGCTACCTACTCTCATTAATTTTACATTCAATTACATTGAATGGATGTCTAGTCCGGATCGGATCTCGATATCATCCTTACAACCATTTAATGCCACCTTTACTAAAGCCTGTGCATATGCATGTCTTTTGTCTCTATCAGCCTTACAATCATTTATTGAAATTTCAAATTTCAAAATTGAGAGGGCTACGCCTCTCTCCTTTCCATTGAATGCACATTTTGATGTGTTAGCTGGCTGGCATGTTGCTGGCTTGGAGATATGCTCCTGCATCATACTCCTCTGTTGCGAAAAATTCATGATCTCCTTCTCATGAGCTTCCCAGTATTGTTGTTGAAATCCAGTTGGATCCCAAACAGTTCTTTGGAGTTGTCCATCCGCTCCATCGCTTCGCTGTTGTCGTTTCCCTATTGCAATGACAAGTTCTCTTCTACTTAACTTCTCCTCACAGGCATTTCTACTGCTGACCTCGACATCAACCTTCTAATATCCTCAATCTCCTTTTCTAGCTGCTGCAGTGGCTAGCTTTGTCCTTGCATTCACCTCAGTTGCACTTCTTCCCTACAAATGGGTAGATCAACTAGATCTCCCATGCTATCTTTTTCCTCTTCTGTGGAATTGAGTTTCCACTCTGCTGCAGACTCCAATTCTGAAATCCTATCACGGAGTTGTTACTCAAATTCCTTCCCTGAAAACTTTGCTTCTACCAGTTCTTCTGTTGGTTCAGCTCCAGCTTCCTCCAGCTACTCCTCAGACTGGAATTTTCCTTCATATTCTGCTACATGCCTCGGCATTGCAGTCATCATATGTTCATCTCTCTGGCTGAAACTTTTGAGTGATTCCTCGGAATTCTCCTCTGCTATCATCTGCATGATTGTCTGCTCATGGCAGCCATCTATTGGTTCTGGATGGTTCAACCAATCCTCCAGCCTCTTCAACTCCATCTCCCATGGAGTGATCATCTTATCTGCATGCTCTTGTTCTACTATCAACTTCAGTGTTGTAGGTGTCTTTGTTTCAGCTACCTGGCTAAAATATTTAAGCCATTCTTCTGAATGCTCATATTCTTCTCCTTTTGCTGGGGTATCTCCTGATGTCTTCCCCAATTATTCTTTCATGACAGTTTTTGTTGGCTATCCTGAATCCTCTACTGCATATTCATCCTGTGCATTGGCCTCCCCTCGACTACTAGGTATGGATACTCTTATCCCTCCAGTCATCAAAACTCTCTTTTGACCTTCCTTCTTTGTCAGCTCCTCTTGCTGATATGAACTCACCTCTGAGTTCATCTTCTCTCCCTTGCCCACTTGGTAGTATGGGATTTCCTCTCTGCCCTCCTAGCAGTCTATGAGATCCTCTAGTGATCTCATCTCATTTCCCTCCTGGCAGTTTGAACTTTTAGCACTGCCCTCCTGGAAGTATACGAGACCTTCACTTGATCTCTTTTTATTTCCCACTTGGCAATTTGAAATTCCATCTCTGCCCACTTGGCAATCTCTGAGATCTTCCAGTGATCTCTTCTCCTCATCATCACTGAGATTTATCCCAGCTTCTGGTTCACACCCATGAACCACTACTTCTTCAACCCTGAGGTCTTCCACATACCTCAACCATTCCTTCAATAGCCTTCGCTTCCTTCGGGCTAATAAATCCTTGACTTTCCATTTCACTTTCGTTTCCATGGCCCATTCATATACCCATCACGATTTTTCATCCTGCTGCATTCGAAATGCAAGCTCCTCCATCCTCGCTCTTATCTCGGAGAATTATTTATCCATCTCAGCCTTGCTCAGCTGCTACTGATGGTTCTTCTTTCCACCCATCCATGGCCTTCAATAGCCATATTCCTGCCTTCTACCTTCCCTCATGGAAATTCTGCTACTGTCACTCTGCAACTGAGAGCACTTCCAGCCTTTTCTTACAGTCGACCAAACTGTCTATTTGTTGTTGTGTCCTGCAAAAATCTCTTCAATCCTCTTCATCTGAAATATACAGACGAAGTCCTACTCTGATACCACACTTACGCAGACCCCCTTTCCCCTAGGCCGAGATTCACATAGGATCAATCTCCTTCGAATCTACAGAACTGAATTAGTTCTTTTGGGCCCTCACTGGAACCCCACGAATTCGATCCACAGGTCCTTCAAGAAAACTCCACCATCATAAGAAATGCAACATGCGTGAGTCTTCACCTCCACATGGCCACCAGATATGACCATGACCTTTTCCAAAAAGGGATTTTGGGTTTCGCGACTTCGAGGGTTTCAACACCAAGATCCTCGACTCCTTGTCATCAGAAGTGCCGAAAAGCCGAACCCTGGAATCCCGAAATGTGTGACCACAAACACACTCCAAAGATACATCGTGTTTCGCGACTTCGGGGGTTTTCAACTCAAAGTACACCGGCTCCTTGTCCTCTCGATTTCCAAAATGCCTAACCCCGAAACTCCAAAATGTTGAACCCCAAAAGGGCTAGCAAGTGACAAGTTCCCTGCTTGGATCCTGTCCACGTGACCCTATCCCGTGACTCGGTTCTATTCCTCCAAATGTTTTTGGGTTTTCGTGTTTCGGGATTTCAAAATTATGGCTGCAACAGTTCTTGACCCTTCGAACTCCCGGGTCTCGGAATGCCGAAATACCGAACCCCAAAATGTCAAAATTCCACTTCAAAGGGAGATCAATGGTTGTGAGCCTCCCCTGATCTGACGTCTTACGTTCTTTCAGGATTTTGTGGGTTAAGAGTTCTAACTCTTTCCCTTTGTATCTCCCGGTAGCTGAAATGCCGAAATCTCCTTTCGGGGATTTCCTCGAATCCTTGACCACTTGCCACGTGTCCTCCTTGTGGATGGTCATGATGCTTTCGGGATTTCATGAGTCGGTACTTTTTGTCTCATGGATCCTTATCCTTGAACTCCTGGTATTTGAAACCCTAATGGCTTCTATATTTCTTCCACGTAGACTCTCAATGATGGATGGTCCTGATATTTTCAGGACTTTGACAAGTCCTTCCCTTTGCATATACGAGGGTTAAACCTCTTGCACCTTCTCCTAGATCCGATGGCTATCGGCTCCCTGTGCTAGATCTGACGGCCCATATATGTTCTTCTGTGCTCTCTCCTCATGTTTCCAGGACACGAAACTCAATGGTCTAGATTTGTTCTCCAGTTCCCGAATCAATGATAGTTGTGCTCTCCTGAGCTCACGCTTCTTCCTTCCCCTTGGAAGATTTCTTGTTCCAAAAATACCTCGGCCTTAATATTTGATGTGAAGCCTGTATCCTCGACTCCCGCCTATATTCTAAGGACGTTTTCCCTCCTGAGATTTGTCGAATCTAAAACCTCAAAGGTTTCTCGACTTCCTACTCCTCTCAACTATTTCTCTGTGCACAAAGGCACTATTCCTCCTAAGCTTCGAAACTTGAGACAAGTTCACTCTGAGCGCACTCCTTGCGTGATTCCTTCTGATCTTAAGAACTTCATACAAGTTCTTATTCACACACTCCTTGTTCTATTGAGTTTTTAGATAACTCAATTCAAAGTATTTCTTGCAAAGAAATGCTTCACGCCCTCCTAGCGTTCTTCTGCTCAATGCACACCTTACAGATCCTTTCTTCACAGAGTGTTCAGTAACTCTGTAAGTGCCTTCTCCTTGACACTTACCTTTCCTTAGAACTCAAAATAGACTTCCCTTTTGCACTCTATGCACTCACTCAATGCCCTCTTTGCAGAGCTCTACAAAACCTTCAGTAGTTCTATCTTCATTGAACTCAAAACAAAGTTATTCCTATGCACTCCGTGCATTCGCTTGATGCCCTCTTGGCAGAGCTCTACAGAACCCTAAGTGATTATGTTATATCTGTGCCTTTCTCTGCACAGTCTTCACCTCCAAGGTGTTCATGAACCTTGAGGCTTCTCCCTGAGTCTAAGACATCCTCTGGTGTGCCCTCTTGGCTCTTATTTTTCTGAAATTCCACAGAATTCATAAGTGCACTCGTTGCACTGGCTTACAGAACCTGCAGCATTCTGTCATGCAACCTCTTGCATGACGCCTCAAAGAAATAGACCCGGAATCAAAGAACCCAACAGACAACGACTTATGTCTGTAACCTACAAATGAAAACTATCATACATCTACAACATATCATCACACAGAAAGACATTCATTCATGAACTCATAAACACATGAACAACAACATGCAGTAAAAACTTCTCTGTTTGTATTAATCAAGAATGTATGATTACAATGTGTTCGATCTCGGACTACAACAGAGTCTCTGCTCTCCTTCTCTCACAAATTCTCTATTCTAACTCTTGCAGAACTCTCCACATATACAAAAGAGGGGCTCCTCAAGCTCTTCCCTCCAAGCTACCTACTCTCATTAATTTTACATTCAATTACATTGAATGGATGTCTAGTCTGGATCGGATATAGATCTCAGCCTTACAACCATTTAAGTCCACCTTTACTAAAGCCTGTGCATATGCATGGCTTTTGGCTCTATCAACCTTACAATCATTTATTGAAATTTCAAATTTCAATATTGAGAGGGCTACGCCTCTCTCCTTTCCATTGAATGCATGCTTTGATGTGTTGCCTGGCTGGCGCACTACTGGCTTGGAGCGATGCTCCTGCATCAATTTTGTTGGGGGTTGTAGGGAGTTGTTATATCCCTATTAATCCTTTCTTCTCTACAAAATTATTTAAACTCCTTTGAGGTGTACTCACCTCCTCTATTATATCTCAAAACTTTAATCTTCCTTTCAAAGATATTTTCAACCAAATCCTTGAATTCCTGAAACTTGTTGAAGACTTCATCTTTTTCTTTCAAGAAGTAGATCCATGTCTTTCGAGAATATTCTTCTATGAATAAGACATAGTATACAAAGTTTCCTAAGGATGGTACCATCATTTTTCCACATACATTGTAGTGTATGATGTCCAAGATACCCTTGGAGTTGTTGCCACTGCCAGTAAATATTCCCTTGAAATGTTTTCCAAGTGTGTAACCCTTGTACACTCCATCATGTTCTACATGAATATTGAGTAGAACTATAACCATATTTCAAAATATCGGCACTGCTCTATATTGTATGTGAGCAATTCTTTGGTTCCATAGCTCACTTGATCTAACACTATTGTGTACAAGGGTTTTTTCTTTGTGTCCCGTCAATTTATATAGTCTTCCCTCTTGGAAACCAATCACAGTATATTTATCAATGCTTGAATTCTTGAGCCATAGAATAAATGCATCCACAAAATATACCCTAAAACCTTTATCTTCGAAAGAAGAGATGGAATGTACATTTTTATTCAAGTTTTCTACAAACAAAATATCCCTAATTAAAAGATGGTTGATTGAGTCAAGTTGTAGGGAGGCTTATCCAATTCCTTTGACTACATTCTTGGAATCATCCCCAAGATCCACTTGACAGGATGAACTATTTTCTGTCATATTTGAAAGACAATTTTTTGATCCGGTGATGTGCTTAGAAGCACTACTATCTATGATCCAAGTGTCACTCCCTTGAGTGATGGTTCTTGTGAGTGATGAAACAAATAAAAATTATTCATCCTTTTACTTGTGTTCTCCAGCTTCTACTGTATGTGCATGGTGCTTATTCTTCTTTCCCTTTTCATGTTTATGAGGGAATTGTGAGGCATAATGTCCCATATTATTGTAGGTGTAGCATTTGATATTTGACGCATCCTTTCTATGACATGGTTTCTTAGACTTCTTTGGGTTTGATTCTTCTCTTTCCTTTCTCTTCTTCACTTGGTGACCAAGTGATTTATTTTCATCATCATTAATCATCTGTGATTTGGATATCAACCTGTATTTCTCTTGGGCGCAGTCTTCCCATAGCCTGTTGAACTTGGGAATTTTTTTTTTGGCACAAATCCCTTGAATAAATGGATCCTAAGAGGAGTGAAATAAATTGAGTGTTGTAGTCATGAGTTCAATGTCTTCTACTAGATCTCCAATTGCCTCTAACTGGTACTTGATCTGCGATATCCTCATAAAATAGTTGGCTATTGTTTCTGACTTGTTCATTGTCATGTTTTTGAGTTGATGCCTTAGAGTAAGATCTCAACATGTGTTCTTACTTTCATAAATTCTGGTTAGGGAATAAAAAAATTCCTTCATTGTCTTCAGTTCTGATAGATTATGTATCAGATGATCCTTTATTAAGTTTGTCAAGATCATCTTGTCCTTGACCTCATTCTTCCTGAACTTTTCTTTGGCATCTTATTCTTCTGGTTCTGAAAGCATGTTCCTGATATTATCCAATAACTCATTCTCTTCTATAATGAGGAGAATTTTTTTCTTTCATAATATGAAGTTATCTCCTCCATCCAATATATCTTCAACTCTCATGTTGGTTGACATTTTCGCTAGTAGAAAGCCTAGCTCTAAGAAAAATTGATTTTTTAAACTTCACCAAAATGGACACTGAGGGTTGCAGGGGGTGCACTAGGGTAGGGAACACTACTATATGAAATAATTATCCCCAACGACCTTGGGATATTTCTCAATGAGCTTTATAAATTAATTCAGTACAAATGCAAGGTATTGCAACGATCTTCCTTCTAGTGGTCAAACTATTTGGAAGGTAACCATCTCTGATACCATGTTAGATTTTATTTATTTACAAAGAATTAGAATTACCAAAGTTATTTTAATTATTTAAAATTAACTTATATGTATCATGTACTTATAAATAACAACATAAACAAGAGACAAAAAAAGACGAGATTTATCCTGCGAAAAACCCAAAATGGGGGAAAACCCAACAACCTTTCTTAGACAGATTTTTTTCACAAAGAAATTACAATCATGAACCACCAAATAAACCATAGCACAAAGGATATCTCAAGTTACAACCATAAATACCACCCCATTTGTAGCGGAAACACAATACAAAGGTAGCGCACAAGAGAGAAATACCAGAAAGACTAAACAAGAAGAATCTTTGTCACTGCAGTTGTTGCATCACCCTTCCTAATACTTGCACCTTAATTTTTTGTATATGAGAGAGTGAGAGTGAGTGTTTCCAAATTATTAAGGTACATCCTATTTATAGTCTCCGTTTCCTCTTTATTGGGCCAACTCTTCTAGGAAGGTGTCACTTCTTTGTTCTTTATTCTTCTAGGTCAAATTCCCTTCTAGGGTATTCCACATATGTTCAATGGTTCTCTTTCTTATGGAATGATCTTATTTTATAAGAAAGGTCATCTAGGATGGAAATAATGATTCTATTTATTTTCGGCATGAAATAAGAGCAGAGATATAATAAATAAATGTGAAAAGATATATCAGATATCCAATAATATAACATAAATGTATCAGATATATAACCATATGTTATGAGGAAAATATCTCTATGGCATGGATTAAACCACAATAGATGGAATGACATGCAAAAATAAACTCTAATCCCTCGTATGATATATAAATGAAAATGCTAACAAGACAAGATCAAGAGCCTACCTCGTTCGAACATTCGATGAAGACCATAATTGAGCATGCAAATCAAAGATTTATACCTGCAACTTGTCCTCAACAACCAAGATACGCAAGAATATGGTGATAATATATAATGTTAGCATATTAAATAACACAATCCATTAACATACATGAAAAATACTCCCATGGAATAACAATTCAAATATTTGCAAGATAACAATTGCATGAGAAAAGAGTATTTCTATTAAAATAATCAACAAAAGTGTATAGGTGACAAACTTATGTGTCAGTACATCTCAGAACCAAGAAACTAAGTCCCTTCTAGTTGGGCCTCCACCACTTCAATCCTCCACCAAAGGAAAACTCATATAAAGGAGACAATGAGGTTCTCCATCAAAGAAGGAAGAGCTTGGGGGCTGAACAATGAGTTTAGACTTTAAAGGATAAAGGGATGCAAAATCAATGTGAAGTGAAAATTTCTCAACAGTATCTTTTCTCTCAAAATTTTAATTCTCTCCTTTCCACGGATTGGATATGGCTCAATTTATATCCTTCAAATGAAACTAAAGGGCCGAGTCAAAATGTTTCCAATATATGGAAGGTCAAGGATCATGGAACTCGTGACGTGACATGGAAACCCGACACAATTTTTAATTTTGAGCACTAAACTTGATGTATGTAGGTTGTAGTGGAGCAACCTATGTATACGCTTGTTTTCTAACTGGTATGGAATGCACATGTGGAAAAATGTGTTTTTTTGGCTCTGGAAGGTAAAAAAAGGGACTTCAAGTCTCCACATGGAAATGGAAAGTCCATCCAAGGAAGTGGCATGGGGTGAGGTAAAATTAGCTATAACGGATGCCCCCTAATGTGTGAGGTCAGAGGAATATCTATAATGGTTGAAATACATTATAATTCCAAGAAGTGGAGTAATGAAGACTCACCTAGAAGTGCTAGCTACTCATGAGAATATTACAATCCATAATGACTTTGTACACATGGCTTCCAATCTGAATTACACTCCAGATCCATGTGGAAATATAACAAATAGTTGTTCATGGCCATGAATAAGAAATACAAATTAGACACATTCCATAGGTTGTCATAGTCACGAAAAAGGCCCAGTGGAAAACCTAGTGTCAAAATAAATCTAAAGATATCTATATACAATGGAATACAATATGATCTCCCATGATCACTGAAGTCATATAGGTACTGGTACAATGAAAGACATCAACAGAATAAGACTGTTTCTAGTGTAAGTTGGAGGTATTCTACACTATCCCCTGAATGTGCAAGCCTACATCATGTGAATAACAGATTTGATGTCGAACACGATGAAACTTTGTTGGATTATCGGTCATTAAGGTATATCGTTAACAAACACAAAACAACCTACCAATAATGAAAGTAGGTATCAAGGCACCGAGTACATTCTTACAAGTGTGAATAAGGGTGTTGAGGTCAAAAACTTGAAAAATCTATTCATTAGGAGAGATTGATGTATTACCAACTATCAATGGTGGGAGAACCTGCCATTGATGATTGCAAGCCTCTAGGTACTCATAAGAATCCAGGTGTCATTTCCAGAATATATGAGATGAAGTCGATGGAAGGAGACCCATTGAAAGGAGAGCATTAGGGAATCTCTCATCAATCGGCACGAGGTACAAGGAAATAGCTTGATTATTAGAAGGAGCTCGGATGAATAATATGCTCATGAACCTATGACCCTGTGCATATTTCACATGTATCATATGCCAGTAGTTCATGCAAAATACCCTCTGAATAGAATCCAATAAGGAAGACTGTCGACAAAGGAAAGGAAACCACCAATAAGACTAATGGAATCCAAGACACTGCACAAATCCCAATGTGTGAATATATTTATTGTTGTCGAACACAAGGAAAACCCCCCAGTCAGCGACCAATGAGGAGATGTTGATTGTTGGGTTCAAGGTTAGCTACCCATAATGAAAGTAGGACCAGGGTACATGCTAGGACTAGAACTTCATGTGACTTTGAGACACACTGAGGGTATGATCGACATGTAAAGTCAAGAGTTTTGAGAAATGGTCAACACAAGATTATAGACTTCCTTTGAATAAGAGAATTAGACATATGGACAATCCAGGTAGCATATACTTGATGATGGAACTTTGTGATGCAGGAGACATCGAAAAAATCTCCATAGAGACTGGGAAAGTAACCAGTTGAAGGAGTAAACTCTAAGTAATGAGGTCATCTTCCTAAGGTCATGCTAAAGACAAAATTTGGATGACAGTGCACTCAAAATTTTGTGCTTTGTTCAAAGGTGACACAAATATTGTCGATATAAGATACTATATTATTTTCCCACCCGTCTTTTTTTGTTTTTTCATAGGAAAATAAATGCTATGATACAAGAGAGGAAACGTGTGTCGTAGGGAAGCAACTAGATCCAAACAGTGGAACATACCTATGTTCAATGCAAGGAAATGCATGAGGGGCATGGACACTTGAGGGAATGTTTCCTCTTAGGGTACATGGTGTCAAGTTGCAAAGGATATAAACAAGGCTTTGCTTGGATAGTGATGAAAAATGTTGAGGTAAGAGGCTTATAACGAGAAAGAAGGAATCATAAATAGGATCAATATTGCAAGTAGGAGGATGGAATTCAATTACAACTTAACTCCAAAGAATGTCCTTTTTCATAAATTTAGTCCCCTAGGCCCGAAAAAGTATAAAACAATACCCAAGAGAACTCTTCTAGCCAATGTTTACTAGATTGTTCATTTTTCGTAAATAGTCTGCTTGGTCTGAAAAAGGGTTAAACTTACACCAGATACACTTCCTTTCAAATCCATTTAATGAGTGTGAAAGAGACAAGTTCACTCGAAAATCTATTCTCTTTTGAGAGAGTCGAAAAATATCTTAAACAAGATTCAATGGGAGTCCCATAGGTCAAGGTCAAAATTCTTATGAGTAAGAATATGAGGTTAGAATGCAAAGTTATATCATAACTATAAGGAACTCTTGGTCCTATGGAATAACTTTTCCATTGGAACCAAATGACATAAAGGTTCTAACTAGGGCACCCATGTTTGGTATGGATCTTCCACTTAATAATGACACTTGTAGTAGCAATAACAAGGTATTGTGTTGCTAATAAGTGGGTTTGTTCCTAAGGGATATAGATCATAGTCATAGGATAATGAAAGAATAAAAAAGGGAGTGAGAACCTATCCTATATGCGAGTGAAATAAAATACTTGTCGAAGGCATGAAAGGGTGATATGCCGCTAGAAACCGAAAACATTCCTGGACAAAACCACCAAAACCAACTCTTTCCACTACACTATTAGTCCATAAGGTCAAAATATCAGCCGAAACTATATGAAATGGGAAAAAACATTATACCACCATACCATTTGAGTTTTTTCACACACATATTTCATTTTAGGCCATTTTTCCCATGATCTTCAAGTGCCAATTGTGGGAGCTACGATCAAAGGAATTAGAAATCGTCTAGACCAAGTAAGTGCCCTTCCCCTCCTCTTCACTTTTAATGGATTAAAATTTAAATTTAGTCCTCGTTTTTTTAGTTTAAGAGGGAGAAACACCTAAACCAGGGTGTACGTGGGTGACAGTTCATTGAGTTGTGTACATGAAGGCATGTACATGAGAAAATAAAATCCTTCCTGCGTATATGCGTCCCTACACATGACTGTTAACACTACAACCCGTGTACAAGTCCGCAAACAAGTTTTTTACAAAATCTAACTCAAAAAATGGTTTTCCTTTGGCAGGATGGTGCTTGAATGGAGGGAGAGGGAGCATGAGGAGGTAGATCCAACAGTGGAAAGAGATGCAGGGGCTCAATTAGCTTTGAAAAGGTGTGGTATTTGTAAATTTTGGACTCTTAAAGGAATGAGGGCTCAAGTGAGGTTACTCCAGATGCTCGTAAACTATTGGGATCCAGAGATAGGGGCATTCAATATTGATGGGAAGTCATTGAGGATTGAAGTTAAGGACATATATTTCATTACAGGATTGTCTCACCGAGGTGAGGTAGTGAATCTCAAGGCTTGGGGGGTTGGCGGTGGAATCCCATGGAGGGATATATTTCCACCCACTGTGTTGCAAGAAAAGATGAAGTAGGAAGCCAACTCCTAATCAGGGAGATAGAGAACCTAAGTTTGAAGATCACCGTACTTGTTCTTACATGAATTTTGGGGTTGGCATCATTACACCAGGATTTAAGGCCACTCATGTTCTATGCAGTGGAGTGTTTGCAACCCACTGTTTATGAATGGTGTACCTCACTATTGGATAACATTATGAGCCAGATGATAGATTACAAACAAGGGAGAAAGAGAAATTTTGGGTTTGCATCCATCTTGTGTAGTTTTTTCTTTGAGAGGGTTCCATGTTTGAGCCCTAGAGTAGATACCATTCCACATGGATTGCGCGATCCATCCATGTCCCGGTGGACTGACGTGATGAGGCGGCTAGGAGGTGGTAGGATGTCAACCCCCTACAATGATGAGTTATTTTTCTGGTGGCATTGATAGGTCATATCCATTGATGACTACCCTTATGCTAGGATCAACTAAAGAGGGGATCCAGATATTCCTTTTCCACCATATTTTGCCTATGGTGATATTGGTAAGATTTTTTTTTATATATTTCATTTTTTTTTGTTTTTAAAAAAGAATAAAAATGCAAATATTTTTGTATGGTATCAAGTATTAAAAATTGGTTTGTCATACAAATGTAGGTATGTGATGACCAGATGTATTCCCATGACATATATGGAGGAGCCAGGGAGACAAGCATGCGGGAGGAGATGCAGAGATAATTCTTCAAAATGTGTAAGGGAACCTGTCTCGTTTGACACACATGATTCCTATGGTTCAGGTGGAGGATCTTCCAGAGGCTATGCGACGACAGGTGGTAGGTGTGCCCCGTGCATGGGTGCGAATCTTCTAGCATCTCACAAACACCGTATTGTGTTATCGTGATATGCATATGGCACCACATGTCTAAATTCCATGGTCATATATATACCAACCATATATGTATTTTGAGGGTGTGAGCCCCATTTTGTACTCTGACACCATTTGTTGAGAACATGAAAAATAAAAAATGTGGTCCTCGTATTTACTTATATATGTTACAATGTGTACATGCATTGATGTGTTTTATTTACTTTAGTTATGTGACAAATTTCAATCTATAAAATAATTATCATATGCATCAGATACATAATTAAAACTTCTAGGTATGTGATTATAAGGAATACAATCACAGTATCGTTCCAAAATTCATACCCGTAGGAATCGTTGGAGTAGGGTAGGGTCTCACACATGGTAACTATCACTTAAATGACATAATACTAACTAGGAGTCCAAAGAAACCTCTAAATAATGAACAACATGTGAAATGGCGTCGCGTAGTAGTTCTATAATGGTGCTATACTCAACCACATTATTCATTGATGGCTCCAGATGAACGCCACTTGAAGACACTAGTTGACCCTCAAGTGAGTAAATGACTGAAGCAGTGGAAGCCATGTTCCATGTATGATTACTGGAACCATCTGTGAATCCTAAGTAAACTAAATACTTTGTGGACATATGCCAACAAAGGGAAAATTTGATAAGCAAGTCGATGACACAAGTGAAAAGATGTATATACACTAAGATATACTAGTATACAAAGAGACACGCCCAAGATTTAGGGATTAAGCGTAATATATTTTTTGGTAGAGCCCATTTTTGGGCTTGTCGAGCATATTCCCTTCATAATCCTCCAATTCATAGGCTCCTTTCTCTAAAACATGTTGCACACTATAAGGACCATACCACATGGGGTTGAACTTTCTTGCCCCCAGTGGTTCTTTGGCTTGGTCATACAGGAGAACCAAGTCACCCTCAGCATACTGTCGAGGATATACATACCTATCGGACTGAACCATAACACACCATTTATTCTCTTGGATAGTCATAGAGGCATCTCCACGCTGCTCATCTAGACGCTCTAGGTGCACGATGCATTCTTCAAGATTGGATGTGTCAGGTAGGAGCTCAATTTCTAGGTTAAGCAAAGGGATTTCTCATTCAATCGGAAGGATCGACCCCACACCATGTACTAAATAAAAAGGAGAAAAATTGGTGGAAGTCATTGTTGGAGTTACTTCACACACACCTAGGATTTATTTTTCCTAAGGTTATTCCTTGTTTATTAGTCATAATTATTCATTATCCAGTCTCCTATATTTTAGGGGAGAATATTCCACCTGGAGAATATTCTCTTTCAGTTGACACTTCATTTTGACTACTTGAGTTGAGTTTATATGTTGCATTGGTTTTGTCACCATGAAACATTGGGATCATCACCAACTCACTACTCTTTGTTTAGTTAGTTAATTGAAGACTAGTTGAGTAGTTAACTCATCTAGGTGGCAGTTCACTCCCGTAACTACCTGAGAGACTAGACTAGGTGACAATTTACTCTTGTAATTGTTGGTGTGTGTCTAGATCAATCTAGACCACCATTATGGATCAGTAGTTACTCATGTATCCTATATCTATTGTAAATTATTCACTCTTTGAGTGTGGAATACAGTTAATGAGAATTCTTCCATTCTTTCTATCTTGCTTCTTCTTTCTCAATTTATCTCTCCAAATGTGTGTAGTATTTTCTATCTAGATATATTTTGTGTAGGTTCAACACATTTACATGGTACTAGAGCTGACGGACTACTAAAAGAAAGCTACACCAAATTATTTTTTCAGGTACAAAATATTGAAGACAACAAAAAGATGGATTATTCGTCGGTTATACTTCTGACACCTCATAACTATTTGGAATGGAATCCAAAAATTCTGCTTCATATTAGATGCAGAGGCTTGTACCAAATTACTATGGCAATGGAAGTAGAGCCTGATTCTGTCGATGAGAAAAATGACTTTCTCAATAGACAAGATATGGCCATAGGAAGTATCGACATGTCTGTTTCTCCCGAACTTTTACATCAAGTATATGAAGAATCACAAGGATTAACTCCAAATGAATTATGGACCAGATTGGAGGTTCTATTTGGGAATAAAGAATATTGTGAATATTTCATGGAGGAGGTCGAACAAATAGAGCCATAAGAGAATCCATCAGAATATCAAGTCTCTTACTATGAAGAGTCTTCTACAAACGTTTTTGCATAAATTAGTATTCCAATAATTGAAGATGATGTCTACTCCATTTCAGATTTCTTTTCTGAAATTCATGTGGAAGATATATGGCATGCATATCAGGAGTCACATGTAGACATTTTTGCATGCACCATGCATGCATCTCAGGAGTCAAAAAGAGAGTCGTGCACATCAGACTCCATTCTGATATTTTCTGAGCTAAATTTGCATAAACAAATTGGATATTTGAATTCCTCTCGGGAAAATATCCAATTTCAAAAAACAAATCGTCTAAAATGGAGTCCGAAAAGTGAAGTTATGATCGTTTTAAAATCAATAAAATTTCAGTATTTTTCTGGAAACGGTTGTACGGTTTTCAAAATTTCATCCAAAATTTATTTGGATATTATTCATTACACGAAGATAAAGTGGATATGTGTGGAAATATCAATGATTCATATACTTCATCAAATCCATGCAGACATCTACATCTTCAACAAAATATTCAAAGAGCACAAACTTGCACAGCTGTGAGGTCTTCTTGGAGTGAAGGACATGGTTGCTTAGCAACTGTGTTTTGTTCCTTATCATTTTTTATTTTATGAGTTGCAATTTGAGGGGTGGTTTTGTTCCCATGAGGTTTTCCCTCTTTCCTTATTTAGTTCAATGTATCTT
>SNQJ01S0101926.1:0-30530 GCA_010110895.2 Picea sitchensis
GTGTATTGGTGTAACTCTTATACTATTGTTCATTGCTCATTGGATATAGTTGAATGGTTTAAGTATAAGTTTAAAAAGGTTTTAAATTGTACTTGATACTGATTCACCCCCCTCTCAGTATCAACACCTTGTTCCAGGACCAAATTATTTTAATATTTCGGACATGAGTAGCCATGGTGGAAGGGGGTTTTTGTCCTGGAGATGATCAAAGGAGAAGCCACCAAATTAAATGAATCATTAAGGAATATGCAAAACACATTCTTTTGTGTATTGGACAGAATACAAAAGAAAAAATCTAACCAAATTAAGTTAGGCATATAGATGATAAGCATGCAAAAGGTACCATAAGACTCAGGATGCATATGAAAAGATCATAAAGTGAAAAGATACTCATTAGAACCCACCTAGCATGCTACCAATGTATACAAAAAAATAGAGGATCGAGGACCACACACTCCTTAGTTCAGGGATGTCAATTATGAAGAATTTAAGAGCTCCCAGGAACAAGTCAGTGAAGTATGCAGAAGTTTGTGGAGAACATTAGATAGTCTGCTCCAATAGTTTGAAATGGATTCCCTGCTAGACCTCGAGAGGATGCAGTTGAACATGATAGACACTTTATTCGAGGAATTTAAATTATGGAAAGCCTTCATAGAAAAAATGCAACTGCCCCAAACTACTTGATTGTTGTAACAAATCTGAGTGTTTTTAATTATTTTTTTGTAATTATCTAAAGTCCCAATTGGGAAGGTGAACTGAAACAATGTAACTATCATCTGACAAAGTGACGGTTACAGGATATGAAAAGCCTCTCTTCATATTCCATAAAAGGGAGGGTTGTAAGAAGTTGAGGGAATTTTTCACTTTATATATGACATATGTTACTATTACTTCCAAGTTATTAAAGAGAAAGAGGCATTTCAAGAATCTATGATTGTGGTGAATGTATTCTAGACTATTCTTAATGCATTTGTCTGAATTTGAGTATTAGTAGTCTTATTGTATGGATTTTTTCTGCAATTTCTTGTATGCTCAGATTATCATGGTTTACTTAACTGAATGCAATGATGTTATTATTAAAATAAAATTACAACTAACTGTTAATGTTTTGATAATATTATTATGCTCATTTCCCATTTGAATGTATGAATTACTTCTAATTCAAAAAGGTATTATTTTTAAACTATATTCAATCTTCTTTAGTTCATGCCTGATCAAGATAGGATTAGTTTAGTTTAAGTTTGCATCTTAGAATAGCCATTGGTAAAATAATTTAGTCTAGTTTCAAATTTTAATTCATCTGAGAACTTTCGGTTCTCAAATTCATATTTAGATAATTAATTTAATTCGAAAACCAAGCCAAAATAATAGTTGGAAACGCTACCTCAAATGAGAGTGAGTCCAATTGGAACTTTCCATTGGGTGTTCTCCCTTAACTGCTTGAATGGGACTTTTAGGCCTGTTAACATAAATGGCGCTAGAAGGAGGGCCACACAACTAAATGGATACAAAGAAAAATATAAGTCCTACCCATTCTATTCCGCTAATAAATACTACTTTTCCTAGTGATTCACTTCAATCTCGTCCTGAGCATGTTTCACTTCCTCCATCATATTCTGTGAACAGACCAACTAAGATCACCACTCAATGTGCTCCTACTCATTCTAAACCCATATTTTCTTCACTACAACCACACGTATTTACCATCCCAGAGCTTGATACTATAATCATGGAATCTTGTGAACACATACTCATGAAGCAGTGGAGTCAACAGACTGGCCAACCTCCAATTGACTATTCATTATCCCATGGTCCAATGATTCCCCAAGGAACAAACCCTTTCTTTGATAACCCTTTCACCTCCCTAGAAAACACAACCGCCGAAACTCCCAAATATAATCTATCCCAGGTTCTGCAAGGTGTTTCAAAATATTCTGAATATGAACTAGAGCATTTCATACTTGCAGGAGGTGCTAGTGGTAGACCCCCTATTCCTCCATATTCCCCACCTCAAACACCAAGAAGTGAATCGACAAACAACTATGAAGGGGAAGAAGAGCACAAAAGCGAATTGGAAGAAGAATAACAACTACAACTTGTTTTGTATAACCCTCAAACCATGGATGGAAACAACCAAAACCCCCCACCTTATCAACCTTGGTTAGTCCTTGATGAAATTTCCATACACAGATAACTCCATGACATTCCTAAACATCCTGAAAAATTTATGCCCAAGTTCGACCCAGACAGAAAGGACTATGCTGAAGACCACGTTAAGAAATTTCTATTGTCAATAAGGCTCTATAACATTTGATATGAAGATGTCATCTATCGATTTTTCCCTCATACATTTGAAAATAAATATTCAACATGGTTCTTCTCTTTGGAAGAAGCTTCTATTAATAGCTAGAGAACATTTGGGACATTTTTTATTAAAATATTCGGGGAAGAAGAAACACCAACTACTTTAGTCTTAGATCTCTCAAGAATTAAAATGGACCCCAAAGAAAAAGTCAAACGCTTCCTTACTTTATTGAAGCGAATCCCTCAAGCTTCTAAATCTGCTGAATATTTCACCATTGAGTTATATACTTAATCCCTACCCATGTCCATGGTGATGTTTGTTAAAAAAGCAAAGAAAGCTACCATAGAAGAAAATTTTCAGGAAGCCCTCAAAATTGAAAAGAACATGCTAATTTTGAAGGGAAACCCCGAGGAAAAATCATCAAAGGATAAATCTAACACTAAGACCAAAGCTATTTTCACCAAGTCTTCAGAAGAAAAGAAAGATATTGATTCTATGTATATGGAATCCCTTCAAAAAATTGTCAAGAAACTATCCAATGGACAAATTTATTTGAAGAAGAATAGTGAAGAAGGCTCTTCTAATCCTAAGAAATTCTTTAAGTTCCAATCTAAGAATGACAAGTGCACTCCTCCCTTCAAAAAAACTACTCCTCCTTTGGATGGTATTAATATGGAAGACATTGTCCAAGCTCTACAACATTGGGTCCATGAAAAATTTAACTGAGGCTAAAGGTGAAGAAGAGGGTGAAAATGAACAAAAGGATCAATCCAAAGAAGCTGATGAATAACCTGAACAACAAGTTAATTCCTTTTGGGACATATCTTATGGATTGAGATAAGAAGAATAGATATAGGAAGTACATATGTCTCAAAACGTTGTAACCACTAGAAGTGAAATAAAGAACATTTCATTTGATATCCCTGCCCCTTCTGATCCTCCTAAAATTGCTTCTCATACTCAAAAGACATTGGATAGTCCTTCTAAACAATATTTTCCTTCTATTTCTATAACAAAGTTGGAATGTGATTTTTTGGAAGACCTAAAAATAAATAAGGCAAATATTTCGTTATTTGAACTTATGAAACTTCCCTAGATTCAATTTTTTTTATCAAAACTTTACAGGGGAATACTTCCAAGAGCATCAAAGAAATGAATGTGGGAACAAAAAAGGGAACAAGTAAGACCATTCCATCTAACGATAATACAACACCCAAAAGACAAGTCATTGTAAATGCATATCTAACTGGGCAAAGGTTGAGATCCACTACCCATCCCTTTCTCGTCACTTTTGATATTTTTAATAGGAATTTCCATAACTGCATGGTGGATTCAGGTGCCTCTTCCAATGTAATGCCTCTTCAGGTATGTGACGAACTCAATGTTAAACTAGAATATTTTGATATTCAAATCATATAGTTAGACAAGACTCAAGTTAAAGTGATTGGAGAGATGAAGAATGTTCTGATCAGGATGTTTGCTAACCCTAAAATCCAACAAACTATTGATATCATTGTGGTAGACATTCCCAATACATATGGAATGCTTTTGACAAAAGATTGGTCTACAATGCTTAATGGGTATTTCTCCACTAATGGGTCACATTTATGGTTACCTTTCAGTGGAAATCCTAATAAAATCATAATTGATAGGGAAAGGTACATGAAACATATGGTTATTGATTTGAATGACCCAAATGAACCTGTTATGTTTAATCACTCAATTTTGGGTAACTATTCTTATGATACATTTTTGGGAAATACACAGCTTAAATCTCCTCTCATGTAGAATCAAACACACAATCTGAACTCCTTCACTGCACTCAGATTGTTGAGCCCACTGTAATATACTATATAGTACTAACAACAAATTTTTACAGTCTAACATAATGTCTAGAGACAAATTAGAATTTTTGCTAATTTTACTAACCACACTAATTCAAAAAATATATATAATTCTAAGTCCATACATAATCTCAAGAAATATCATAATATGTGGACTCTATTTTTTGATGTGTCAAAATATCTTGAAGGTGCAAGTGCTAGTTGCGTATTAAAGGACCCTATAGGCAAGAAAATTATGATTGCATGCATGTTTGAGTTCCGATGTACAAATAACACTGCTAAATATGAGGCCCTACTACAAGGACTACGAAAAGAAATAGACTTAGGAGCAAATAAAATCAAGGTATTTGGTGATTCTAAAATTGTCATACGACAGGTAAGGAACACCATACATTGTCTGTCTAGTCATCTTAAACATTATAAACAAGAGGTATGGGAATTGATCAAATTTTTTGATGCATTTAACATCAATTTTGTTCCTCGTTCCTTGAATTAGGATGTTGATCTGTTACAAAATTTATCCTCTAGGTTAATTCCATCAGATGAAATATTTCCTGACACTTTCTCTCTGGAATTTCTCTACAAGCCTTCGATCCCTAATAATGTGACTAATTGGAGGGTCTTTGACAGTGACCAACATATTATAAAATTCCTACACCTAGAAGGTAACTTCAAAGATTCGATAATCGATGAAGGTCAACATGACCTAAAGATGATGACAAACATTCCTAGTTCAAAAAATCAAATAATAGAGAAAAATAGAAGCAACCTGATGACTAATATCCCTAAGAGCGTGGTAAGGCTAGAGAAGCTTTATAACATATAGGATACGTTTAAGAAGGTAACAAATTGTAATACTAACAACAATGCAGTTTGAAGTGATAAATCTAGGAACAAATAACATGCCTCAAAACATCAACCTTGGAAAGAATTGTTCCTCTGATGAAAGACAAGCCTTCATCAAGCTCTTCAAGGAATACAAAGACATATTTTCTTGGACGTATGATGACCACAAGACCTATGACACAAATATAATTCAACATGTCATCCCTATGAAACTTCAAACAAAGCCTTTTCAACAGAAATTGAGGAAAATGCACCCCATCTTACAACCACAAGTAAAGGCAGAACTAAACAAATTGTTGGCAACAAAAATAATATTCCTAGTAAGGCATACTCAATGGATTGCCAATTTAGTGTCTGTGATGAAGAAAAATGGAGACATAAGTGTAATATACCTTGTGTATATTACAATGCCATTAATTATTAATTAAATAATTAATTTAATAATTATTACTTTTAATGTAAAGTCACGTCTTTTTAGACAAAAATACTTGACAACACTCCCTCCATGATGCCTCCCTCCACGTTGGAGCTAAGAGAAGGACTCAAAGAGTTTTTCGCAGCCCTTATAAATCAAGTAAATACTTCGTTGGATGCCAAAATTGGAAAATTAAAAGAAGAACTAGCAGAGTGCAACATAAATTACCACAACATGGGAGTAGAGCTCAAATCAATTGCAAACGAGAGTAGAATCCCATGTAACTCAACTTCGTAGTGGGGGCCTCACCAATCACATTACTCACCTAACATGGGGACTTCAAATAATAGTATGCCCAAGGCAGAGATTATTATTCCAGAAATTGATGGATCAGATGAAAGAGAAGCAACAACATGGGTAAATTAAATTGAGCAATACTTCAAGTATTACTAGATTTTTGAGGATGAAGAAAAAATTAATGTTGCATCTATACATCAGGACAAGGATGAAAGTAGCAGAATCCATACCGATGAAAATCGCCACCAGAAAAGCACATTGAATTCTCGTAATAGAGGCGGGCAACCTATAAGTTGCCCATCTAATGGGACATCTCTTAAGTTTAAATATCGTTCCCACTCCTGGGACACTTTCTATTGTGATTGTCATCAAATGACAGGAACAGACAAAAAATGAGCCAATGTCGAGTTTGAAGAATATAACTATAACCATTTGGTGTCAATTGTGAGTGTTAATACAATGTTTTTTCTCCAGTACCAACCTCAGGAAGTATAAAGTTTATCAAAGAATATTGATATACATGAATTAGATGATCGATGGCGTGGGGAGAACATTGATCGTTTTAGATTAAATACTCAAATCAAAAACTATCTCACAACATTTACATTTCCAGACAATATTATTGTTGTTCGATGTATACAAGATTATCGACAACACAACCAATGACTCAATTATTCCAATTAAATTATATAGAATTCCAGTTTCACATGGCATCAGATCAATCAACATTTAGAGGATTGTATGCATAACATCGATTTCAGATATGAAATGATCGATATTAGCGTGAGAAAATTTGGAGGGGAAAGAGTAATTAGTTGTCCCACGAAGGAAAAAGAGGTACCCAATTGTCTTCGTGTAGCATTCAATGAGTTGCCAGTAGTTATGTTTTGCAAAGAAAGTGAAAAAGATGATGGAGCTATGTGCCCAATGTGTCAAGAAACGTTTCCACTGAACACCATGCGAAACAATTGCCACGCAAACACCTCTATCATTCAAAGTGCACTCTCAAATGGTTTTGTCATAGAAATTCATGTCCAATGTGGAGAAATGAGCAAAGGACTTTGTTAGCCCCATTAGAATCCTCACCATCCATTCCGTTGAAAAGACAGGACGTGTTATAGTACCGATGCAATTGATACTCCAATTGTTCAGACATATACATACACTTTCAAAAATACTATGGAATTGATTGCATTCCAGGAAGGTACAAACATAAGTTATAAATGTGGACATTATGGAAACCCTACCACACAGGTTGGCGAGGAAAAAAACCAGTACATGTTTTTGCACAATATCTTGGGAGGTGTACTATGTCCAAATGCTACTTACTTGAATATTCGGGCATAAAAGACCATGCTCCTTCGTGTACAACAACATGAAAGATGACATTTTAAGGATGTGCAAGCTATTTAGTAGAACACCTAATATTTGGAAACAATTGTGAATATATTAAAAAAAAAACTTTGTAGTTAGTGAAGAAACATCACTAGTTAGATGATAGAAGATTCATAAGATTCGTCTTTACCTATGCTTCGAGGAAGAAACTTATTTTAGGAGGGATGACTTGTAATATACCTTGAGTATATTACAATGCCATTAATTATTAATTAAATCATTAATGTAATAATTATTACTTTTAATGTAAAGTTACGTCTTTTTAGACAAAAAGACGTGACTCTGCTCATGTACGTGTATTTATACACGTTGTTGTACATTTGAATAAGACAACGAATAACAAATTTATAAATATTAAATATATATTATATATATATATGGTTTACAACTTTCAATAAGACGTTGTGTTGATTATAGAAATTTGAATAAGGCTTTAGAGAAAGATAATTATCAAGTGCCACCCATGGAGTAGATATTAAAATGTGTATCTGGTTTTGAAATGCTTTCATTGCTAGATGGATTTTTTGGTTATAATCAGGTCCTAGTTTCCCACGATGATCAATTAAAGACTGCATTTTGAACTAAATGGGGGACTTATGCTTATATGGAAATTCCTTTTGAATTAATCAATGTAGGAGAAACCTTTCAGAGAGCCTTGGACATAGATTTTAGGAGATTAATTGGCAATTGTGTAGTAGTGTACCTGTATCATGTCACAGTTTTCTCTAACAACAAAACTGATCATATAACTCATCTAACGAAAGTTTTCAACAAATGTAGAAGATATGGAATCTCACTCAATCCAAAGAAATATGTATTCAATGTTGATGAAGGAAGACTGTTGGGATTCATTGTATCTAAAGAAGGCATGATGATTGAACTAGAAAGGACTGAAGCCATTTCAAAGATACATCCTCCCCATAATAAGAATTCTATGCAATCCTTCCTCGAAAAAATTAATTTTGTAAGGAGATTTGTCCCCAGCTTTGCTGAGACTTTCAAACCTCTCCAAGATATGATTAAGAAAGACGCATATTTCAAATGGGAACCAAAAGAGAAAGCTTCTTTCAAGAAAATCAATGTAGAAATAATACAGGCTCCAACACTCAAGAGTCTTAATTTCAACAGAGATTTCATCCTATGCACATTTTCCTCTAATATTGCATTTGGTGTTGTATTAACATAGAATAATCAAGAGTGAAATCAATATCCCATCACATTGATGAGTTATGGACTACAAGTAGCAGAGTTAGACTATCCCAAAGTAGATAAAAAAGATTAAACTATTTTCAAGGCAATCAAACATTCCAGACCTTACTTGATTAAATCTAAAACCAAAGTAATTGTGCCCTACCCAGCTGTAAGGAATCTCTTAGTTCGGAAATATCTGGGAGAGAAAAGGGCCAATTGGATAACAACCCTTTAAGAATAATATCTTAAAATCAAAACCGCTAAAATTATCAAGGGGCAAGTGATCTGCAAATTGGAAGTTGAGTCAGCACATGAAAAGGCAGAAGAAGATAAAATTTACCAAGATCAAAATATATTTTAAAGGGAAGTCTACTATATCCCTATCACTAGTGACCAATGGTATTATGAGATGAAATATTATATAACTCATGGGACTGCTCCACTCTATTTGGATCCAAAGAAGAAGAGATATCTTAGACTTAAGTTTGCACAATACCAACTCATCCAAGGAGTTCTATGCATGAAGAATTATGATGGTGTTTACTTGAGATGTCTTGAGAAAGAGGATGTTGATAAGGTTTTATATGAACTTCATGATGGCCTTGCTGGAGGACATTTCAGAGGTGACATCACAACTCATAAAGTGCTTAGAGTAGGATATTATTGGCATACTTTATTCAAGGACTCTCATGCATATGCATGAAAATGTCAAGAATGCCAAAAAGCAGTTGGAAAGGAAATACAATTTTCTTTCCCTCTTCAACTAGTTACTGTTGAATGCCCATTCCAACAATGGGGTTTAGATGTGATAGGGGAAATCCATCTTAATTCCTCTCAATTACATAAGTACATTATGACAATAACAAATTATTTCACCGGATGGACAGAGGAAACCCCCTTGAAGATAGTTAATGAAAATAAGGTTATATCTTTCCTTGAAACCTTCATCATAACTAGATTTGGTATTCCTGAATATTTTGTTTTTGACAATGCCAAGTAATTTTATTCTATAATATTAATTGATTATTCTCTTGAAAGAAACGTTAAAATCAAGTATTCAACTAATTAGTATCCCCAAGGAAATGGGCTAGCAAAATCAACTAATAAGAATCTTATCGAGATCCTAAAAAGAAAGGTTAATGATCATCAAAGAAATTGGCATCTAGCCCTCCCCAACGCTCTATGGGATGATAGAGTAACACCTAAGTTCTCTTTGAGTAATTCCCCCTTATTTATAGGATATGGAAAAGAAGCAACTTAACCCAACCATACCTTTTTTCCTTCACAACTTGCTCAATTTGTTCAAGACAAAGAGTGTCCAGTAATGCAACAAAGGTTAAATATGCTTCTGAAACTTGAAGAAGAAAGGGAAATGACCAAAAGGAACTAAATGCAACATCAAGAGATGGTTTGATAAATCATCTATGGGAAACAAGGATTTCCAAGAAGGTGATCTTGTCCTTAAATGGGATAAATCAAATGAGATCAAAGGAAAACATATGAAATTCCAAAAATTGTGGCTATGCCCATATCAAATCCATCAGAAAATTGGACCATGAACTTTCAAACTCAATACATTAGAGGGATACGAGGAGGATCTCCCTATCAATGGACAAGTGCTTAAATGATGCATCTCTTGATCACCTTGGGTGATGTAGTTTTGTAGATAATAAGTCTTCTTTTTATTTTGTAGATATCTTCAGAATAAAATTTCAATTTCCTTTCATTTTTCCATACTGTTGTTTTTTTTACTACCGTAATAAAGCCTCTGCTAATTTGTCTCACACTTGGCTTATTGGAAATTGTTTTACAATCCTCACACTTAGTTTGCACGGGAATAGCTAATCGGCTACTTAGATAATGATGAAGTGCTTTACATTTGGTATAAAGCAATCAAGATCTGACTTATGTCCACACTTCATGGGAAAAATTCATAACACTTTGTTTCTAGAGAAACTACAGATTATGTATAAAATGAATTCAGGAACTTCAATTGACATACAATTTATATATGTATGATCACTCTTACCTTCAGCTCATGAGTTTATAGACAAGAATATGTGGCAACTATAGATGTCTCCTAGATAATTCTTGTGAGATCCCCTATTCCATAAATCTACAAGCTTAACAAAAATCTGCTTGGAAAGGACCGATGAACTTAAATATTGACTGAGACTTGCATATCAAAGAAACTCTTGTATCACCTCACTTCCTAGACACCCATTATGCATAAATTCTACATACATTACAAATCTGAAGGGTGAAGCACAAAGTTTGAACATCTAGTAAGTTGAAAGCACTAATAATCGTGTGGGAAGTACAAGTAAACTTGTGAGAGCTATGGATGCTTTCTAGTAGCGGGGATACTTGTATGATACCAAGGCAACTTCATCAACGCTATGGATACTCTCTAGCAGCGAAGCAATGCTGGGAAAAAATATACGAGGAACACACATCGGTCTGTAAACAATCAGATAAGAACTTCTTTAGTGTCCATCTCCTTCCAGATTCCTGAAATAAATTAACCAATCTCTCTCTACTTATTTCACAAGAATTATCCCGAAGATCATCAGGAGTTGGTACTACATTTTTATTTTTCAAAGAAAGAGCAGGTATTGTGGGGTCCATGGTATAGATCAATATGTAAATTTTGCAACAATTACAAAATTAAAAGTGAGTGATTTGAAGGTCCATCTGGAACAGAGATAATTGGTTCTCCCAACAATTTTACATTTTTTGTGAGACACACAACACCCACTAAAACTCTTTAGTGTTAATGGGTACCCCTCTTACCAAAATTTTGCAAGGTACTACACTTTACTTACCCTAATAGTTATTCACTTATGGGATTAATGTTTGTACACGGTCTCCAAATTTGAATTGGGGAAAAGTTTGTTTAAAGTGTAAGAACACATTATCTAAGCTCCTTCCTTATTTCCTCACAAGCCTTAAACATTTTCTAGAATAAAGGCATCCACAACAATAAGCCCCAAATCCTAATGCACATGACCTCAATCATATATTTTTGGCCTATTTCTTCCGACACAACACTATCTCATAAATATAATTTCTCCAACAACGACGCCTTCACAACATTATTATCGAGGAATTGCTATGGAAACATGTCCTTTGTGAGTTATCCCTTATAATCGATGATGATATTCCTACCTCAATAAGTTGTGTCATTGCACAACTTTCCAAAGGGGATTGCTCCTCGAATTTACATAGGATGAAATACCTTGCTACCTTATTAGTTGGTCCCCAACACCTCCTTTGTGTTGATATATAATATTTTTATGACTAACATGGATTATCATGTCCATACGTGGCAATGTCTCATTGGCTTATCCTTCTCAATGAAACCCCTTTCATCATCAGGAGACACCATAGGTGTGTTTCTTACTCTCTAACTCAACCTCGACGACGATATTACTTAAAACAAATCGTCGGAGATCTAACCCCGATACGATTCAATGGTCCAGATTAATCTATCATATGACAATGACGGTTCTATAATGTTGTTGTTGGGAAAATGCAATAAGAGTTCATCCATCATGAATCGTCTTACAACGCCAAAAATGATATCCTTGTTGTGACAAACCTTACCGATACACAAGTTTCAAAGGGGTATTGGCCTTAGAATTCACATGGGATAAACTAATTTATAACATAGGAAGTGGTTCCCAACATTACCCTGCGTCCGATTATAATTTAATAGGACTTCCACCAAACCTCATATTTCCACGTTGTGTTATTTCATTGTCTTGTCCTTGTTAGAGAAACCCTTTTGTCATTGGGAAACATCATGGAGTTGCTCCCTTTTCGCTATAATGGATCGTCGATGACGATATGTCTTGAGGAAAATCCTCGATGATCTGTCCCTAGCGTGATCCAAACCTCCAGATTAATTGATCATCGACGATGACACCACATATTTTAAAGCTAATCTTTCATTTAAAACCTCATAACATTAAAGCCTTCTCGAACATAATTTTATGAAAATAAAGGGGAAATATTTACCATTGATTGCATAAGTAATGAAAACATAAAACCTTTTAAACTCATTTCCCACTTTCCCGCCCCTTGGCACACTTTTTGATAATAAATATTGGATTGGAATACATCGTTGTCGGAAGATCTCCTTATAATCTCTATCTACGAAGTGATTGTTTTTACAAACCCTGACGATGATATAATTGCAATTTTTTTTCCCTCCTTAATTTAAACACTGGATTGTCTTTGAGATTTAATGATAAACTGTACAAGGTTTTGGGAAAATGGTAAAACATTACAACATTGCTAATAAATAATTGGCCTCACTTTTTCTATAAAACCACTAACACATAAACATTTTTGTTATTAGAAGCCAGGTAATTTCATTGTGAGTTGTATATTTCGGACTAGAAGGTATGTATTTTTAAAATTATAAAATCACTATTATCTGTAATGAATATCAAAGGTGTAGTAACTCTGTTTGTGTGACAATTTACACAAGTGACAAAAATGTCTCAAGTACAAACTAGGAAAGCAAAGAACCAGGCAGTTTTCGGGTCTACCCCTATTCCAGGACCGTATTATTTTAATATTTCAGACACGAGTAGCCATGATGGAAAGGATTTGTTGTCCTAGATATGATCAAAGGAGAAGACACCAGAGTAAATGAAGCATTAAAGGATATGCAAAAAAAATTCTTTTATGTATTGGACATAATACAAAAGAACAAATATGTCCAAATTAAGCTAGGCATATAGATTAGAAGCATGAAAGAAAGGTACCAAAAGACTCAAGATGCATATAACAAGATCATAAAGTCACAAGATACTCATCAAAACCCACCTAACACATTGCCAACGTATATAGAGAAACAAAGGATCGGCAACCACAGACTCCTTAGTTCAAGGATGTCAATTACAAATAATATTAAGAGCTCCTAGGAACGAGTCAGTGAAGCATGCAAAAGTTTGTGGAGAAAATCAGATAGTCTTCTCAAGAATTTTGAAATGGATTCCCTATTAGATCTCGAGAGGATGAAATTGAACAAGATAGACACTATATTGGAGGACTTCAAATTATGTAAATCCTTCACAGACAAAATGCAACTGCCCCTAACTACTTGATTGTTGTAACACATCTTTTTATTTTTAATTAGTTTTTTGTAATTATCTAAAGTCCCAATCGGGAAGGTGAACTGAAACATTGTAACTGTCATCTGATAGAGTGATGGTTAAATGATATGAAAAGCCTCTCTTCATATTCCCTAAAAGGGAGGGTTGTAAGAAGTTGAGGGATTTTTTCACTTTGTATATGACAGATGGTACTGTTACTTCCATGTTAATAAAGAGCAAGAGGAATTTCAAGAATCTATGATTGTGGTGAATGAATTCTAGACTATTCTTAATGCATTTGTCTGAATTTGAGTATTGCAAGTCTTATTGTATGGATTTTTTCTGCAATTTTCCTATATGCTTAGATTATCATGGTTTTCTTAATTGAATGCAGTGATGATATTATTAAAAGAAAATGACAACTAATTGTTAATTTTTTGATAATATTATTGTGTCCATTTCTCATTTGAATGTATGAATTACTTCTAATCCAAAAGGGTATTACTTTTAAATTGTATTCAATCTTCTTTAGTTTTCTCCTAATCAGGATATGATTTATTTAGTTTAAGTTTGCATCTTAGAATAACCATAAGTAGAATCATTTAGTCTAGTTTCATATTTTAATTCATCTGAAAACTTTCGGTTCTCAAATTCATATTTAGATAATTAATTTAATTTGAAAACCATGACAAAATATTGGTCGGAATCGCTACCCAAAACGAGAGTGAGTCTAATTTGGACTTTCCATTGATCATTCTCCCTTAACTCCTTGAAAGGGCCTTTTAGGCCCATCAACACTAGGAAAACCCTCTAAGGTGATAATCTCTAATAACATGAAAAAAATACTCAAAAAGGGACACCTTGGTGTAATTGCACAATTGTGCTCCCTAAATTTTCAAGCATCTATAACCTCCACTCCAATGGATATCCAAATAGTTATCAACAACCATTCCAAAGTATTTGGAGAGATTCCTAAGCGTCTTTCACCCACTCGAGATCATGATCATAGTATTCATTTGCAACCAAGAAGTGCACCAGCTAACATTAGGTCTTACAGGTATCCATATGCACTTAAGAGTGAGATTGAGAGTATGATCCAATAAATGTTAGAGGCATGCATAATTAAACCTAGACAAAGTTCTTTGTCTTCACCAGTAGTCATGGTTAATAAGAAGGATCGTTCATGGCATATGTGTCTAGATTATAAACATCTCAACAAAATGATCATCAAAGATAAGTTTCCTATTCATGTCATTGATGAATTATTAGATGAATTGCATGGATAAAATTTATTTACTAAGTTGTATCTTCATTTGGGATATCATCAAATTAGAATGAGGCAAGAAGAAATTCCCAAAATATCCATTAGAACACATGAAGGTCACTATGAGTTTTTGGTTATGCCATTTGGACTTACTAATACACCTTCAACATTTCAAAGCTTGATGAATTATATTTTCAAACACTTAGAAAAATTGTATTAGTATTTTTTTATGACATGCTAATCTACAACAAATCTTGAGAAGAGCATGTACAACATGTTGACAAAGTATTACAACTTTTCAAAGAGAAACAAGTTTACTCAAAGCCTTCCAAGTGTGCCTTTGGGGTTCAAGAAGTGGAATATTTGGGTCATATTGTATTTTGTATCTCATGAAGGTGTAAAAGTGGACCCTGAAAAAATTAAAACTATGAGGGAATTGCCAATCCCCAAAACCTTTAATAAACTTAGAGGATTCTTAGGATTGCTAGACTATTACCACAAGTTTTTCAAGAACTATGGTTAAATATCAAGACCTATAATATCATTATTAAATAAGGAAACATTTAATTGGACTCAAGAAGTAACCAAAGATTTTGAAAAAATTAAGGAGGCTATGTGTACAACTCCTATCCTATCCACATATGACTTCACAAAAAACATTTATTATGGAGTGTTATGCCTCGGGCCATGGAATTGGTGCAATTTTAATGTAAAAATGAAGGCCCCTTACCTTTTAAGGCAACCAACTTAAAGGAAAAAACTTACTCAAACCCATTTATGAAAAAGAAATGTTGGCCATACTACATGCAGTTGAAATGACACCCTTACCTAATAGGAAGCCACTTCAAATTAAAAATAGATCATAATAGTTTGAAGTACTTCATGGAGCAACAATTATCTTCATAACAACAACAAAAATGGGTTACAAAGATGCTAGGTTATGACTTTGAAATCATCTACAATAAAGGAAAACATAATTTTCGAGTAGATGCACTTTCGAGGAAAGAAGAAGAAATAGAGGGTTTAGTATGTGCTATTTATAATCCGCAATCTAATTGGGTGGAAGAAGCAAGGAGAGAATGGAAGCAAGATCAAGAGGTATTCAAGATCATTCAACAACTACAAGAGGACCCCAATTCATTAGATCAATTTGTATGGAAGAATGAGTTGATATGGTATCATGATTGCATATATTTATGTAAGAATTCCCTACTCAAATAGAAGGTCCTTTTGGAATTGCACACTTCTCCAATAGGGGGACATTTAGGGTTCTTGAAAACTTACCAAAGGATCAAGAAGGATTTTTTCTGGGAAGGTCTTAAAACTGATGTTTAAAAATTTGTGTCTGAATGTGTGGTCTGCCAACAGAATAAGGTAGAGATTATCAAGACGCTGGGTCTCCTACAACCATTATCTATACCAAGTCCTTGACCTGAACACTGATATGATTTCCAAACTCCTCTATTATGGTGTATGCATTATCTTGAATTTCTTACCCATTTCACAATCTGTAAATATTTTTACTCTTCTTCTATCGCCTATTAATCATGCAATTGGTTCAAATATTTGGATGCTTACTTGCGTAATGCATATAATTTTTACAAGTAATGATATAATAAAACTTCTTAGAGGTTTACAATTCAATTCCCCAGTTTTTAAAGTTTAATTTATATTTTTCTTTATTCTTCTCGCCTCATTCGGGAAGCCCTGAAAATCGAAAAACATCCTAATAACTTTAACCACGAAGATGGCTACAAGATTAACCAGTCTTGGAAACCCTCCATTCATCACCTTGATTGTTAAACCATTTTCCTTGAGGTTCCCCTTCAGCCGCTTCCTCCCTCCTATTTGGCCAAACTTGTTCCCTATTACTATATGCTCCTCTACTAGCCTCTTTTCTCTCGTTATTTCCCTCCCTTTTCTCTCTTACTTCTCTTGAACTGCTCGATGTTATCAATGTCTATTATCTTTCTATATTCTTTTCTCCTTGCTAATTTGATCAACCTTTAATCTTGATCATCTCATCAATTACTTTATGAATCTCCCATTTCTTTATATTATTTTATCCTTTCTCTCTGTTTTTACCCTTCTCTTTTTAACTTCATTGCTCTCTCCTTAGTGAAATCCTTCCGAATGATTGTACTTTCAATCGTTCCCCTTATCTTTTCTAATTGCTCTTTTATCACCTTTCCCCCAATCCCTTCCCTCCAACCTACCCTTCTTTCACCTAACTGCTCTAATTTAATCTAATTCATTATATTAATTTTAATTAAAAATTAAATATTTAATTTTAATTTAACACCTTATTTTTCTAATACTTTTTCATTAACTAATTTCTTTCTTATTTTTATTTTTATTATTAACTAGTACCCTCCTTCTTCTTTTTTTCTTACAATCTTCCCCTATTACACCATTATATATATATTTTTTCTCCCCATTCTAATATATTTCTCCTCTCCCCATTCTTTTATCTTTATCATTTCACTAATCTAATTTTTTATTTCTCTAATCCAATAATATATTATTCTAATATTTCTCTCTCATCCTTTTATTTTCGTTCAATTGACCTCTTCAACCCTAACCTTACCCTTATTTTTAATACTTGTTTTCTTATTTCAATACCTCATTAATATTTTAATTTAATTTAAAGTACCCTTATTTTTAATACTTGTTTTCTTATTTCAATACCTCATTAATATTTTAATTTAATTTAAATTAATACACTATTATTAATTTAATATTTTTAATAATTGTTTTTACCCCTCTAATACTCAAATTTAATTCAATTTAATACTTTTTATTATTTTTAAAATTATTTCAATTCAATACTTTTGTATTAATTTAATATTTTTAATCAATCTTTTCATCCCTTCCTAACAACCTCCTTATCTCAATCTAATTGCTTATCTATTATCAATCACTAATTTAAAATTGTTGTCGGATTAATTTCTATATATTCACAAACTTAACACTCTTTTACTACATATAAGTTTTCTATGTTCCTAATGAAGAATGAAGTGTCCACTCGAAAAATTGGAAGTTTCAAAAACTCCACACAATTTTGATCTGGAAGTTGTTCCAACTTAATACATATCCTTTGTGCTACTCACAACGAAGTTAGAATATTAGAGAGTGAAATTTCCTTACAATTATAAAGTATTTGTTATTGTGAAAATCGATTTCTTAGTTGTTCTTTAATCTCTTTGACTTGTGTTATTAGCATCATTTAAAATTATTAATCCTTCCAAATTTGATTGTTTGCATTTGTTAGTAGAGTTATTTCACTAACTTCTGCAGATCGGGCCTGAAGGTAGCATTCTCAATCTTTTTAGTTATGCCGATGTATGAAAAGCATTTAAGTTATAAACATGTAGGTATTTCACCAAATGGAATTCACCATTTTATACGATACAAATCAACATTGAAGCCTTGAATTTAATGAGAATATCATGCTTTGAGCTTTGAATTTAATCTGTTTAAGAGTTGAAGTGCCTCTGTAATGCATCTTGTTGAGCATTACCGTGTAATTCCCATTAAATTTTGCAGTTTGCAAAGTATTGTGTTACAATTTAAGAGAATGTGAATGAACTACCTTAAAAGAATCTCATGACTGCTTTGCATAGCTTCTTATTATCATTAGGATAATAATTCACTTTGCATAGAATTTTTATAAGGTTCTACCTTAAAAGAACATTGCAAATTCCCCAAAGAAAATTTTATCCACACAAGAGGGCCATCACGCCTTTCTTGTTTCCCAAACAAAGAAAATTGCTCTTTATATTAGTTAATATGAAATATACATCGTTGATTCACTTCAATACTAAAGGAACTGATCATTGTATCATATTGAGACAACCATTACAATCTGGTGAGTCTGTTCTTTAGAAATTCACATTCAGGGTCTATATGCCGATGACCTCAAGTATTATACGCTAGGAAGCAAATGTCCAAAAAACAGGGAAAATACTTAGCATCTAGAACTATCTTCCGAGAGCATATAAGGTTATTAAAAAACATAAATAGATCTAGTTAAGCCTTGTTTGTTATCAATCCATTGAGTGTATGCAATCATTCCAAATTGATTACGATCCTCTAGTTCTCTTTTGGAGAGAGCATCATCTCCTTTGTTGAATTCCCGATAGGTATGCTAGAATGATATATCGGTGAAGTAAACACATAGCATCTTTATATGAGTCTTCCACCCTTCCAACGCAATGCTATGGAGGTTGCCCCTGCCATTACACCAATCGATAACCAACTTTGAATCTCCAATGATTTGAAGCTTCTGTATGTTGAAAATTTTGGCTAAATAAAGAGTGGTCCATACTCCCAGCAACTCCACCCTATTATTTATACCTGCACCAGTATTGAAAGTCCATTTTATAACATTGCTTTGGTTGTAACAAATGATTCCACCTGCACCACTGTTATGACCGTCCCCCATGGATGCACCATCAAACCAAGCCACATTCACTTGGATTTGAAGAGGATATTTGATATGGGAGGTGGAACGAGGTATCTGTGTATCCTTATTTGCATTTTAACACAACATCACTTTCAAAGCTACCAACTATGGGATGGTCGATCTGAAGTCAAAGAGAAGACCGTTCCTTTCTAACCAAATACACCAGCACACCGTTGTTGGAAGAGTTATATAAAGATGATGTTGGGCATCAAAGGATAAGAGGCATTCTTCTATAGAATGTCCCTCCCAGGTCAGATTAGTATTGAAAAATCCAGCTAATAGAGACTAGACCTGTCGAGTGAATGGGCAAGACATAAACAAATGGGAGATTGTTTCCTGATTACATCTTCACATTATACAATAACTTGGACCTTCCCATCCGCGGTCTAGCAGGACATCCCAAGTAGGAATTTTACATTTAAGAAGAAGCCAAAAAAACAATTTCAGTTTTAAGGGCAAGTGCCATTTCCATAGCTTGAATGCCCAATCCCTAGAGATTGGAGTCCACAAACTATCTGACAAAGCTCTATATAAATTCTTGACAGTTGGGTGCCTCGACCCATCACCTCCCGACCACCTTAAAGCGTCCTCCGTAGGATCTAAAAGGATACCCACACTAGCTAAAGCCCTTGTGTACCGTTCCCAATCCTGAGCTAAGTCACCGAATAATCCAATCTGAGTTGCATCTTTCCAATACGAGGATTGATTCGAACTCACATTAGAATTCTTTGCTTGGTAGAGGAAAGTTATCCCACCCTAATTTAGGGTAGTTACGAGAAGTGGAGACAGGAATGAGCGCGAACCTAACCCCAAAATTTGGTCCCTACCAGCTTGAATGGACACCTCATCACTCGGCTTCCAACAGAGCCAATGATCTAAGAGTGGCTTCGATTTTAACAGGTTTCTCCAATCTAGAGAATAATCCACCTATGCTCTACCCTCCAATCTAAACCACAATGAAACTAGCATATAAGGCATGTATTTCCCTTTTATGATTTTTTTCCAGATCGCCTTAGTTGTTAAAGCAGGCCAAAGATATTTTTCCACGAAAGATTTTTTGAAACATTCCAGGTTCTTTATCCCCCATCCACTGGCTTTCTTCGGCTTGGCTAAACTATCTCGATTGCACAGATGGATACTTTTCTTGTCTTTACAACCCGACCATAGGAAAACATAGATCATCTTTCTCAATTTTTCGAGGATTGAGGTTGGTACCAGAGCTAATAACATCCAATAGACCGGTTGGCTCATCAAAATAGCCTTTATCAATACCAGACGACCTCCGAGGGTAAGCCATCAGTTGCACCAATGGTCTATTCTTTTTTCAAATTTTTTTTGTAACCAACTCCAATCTTCAGATTTATAACAGTTAGGCTTTAAGAAATAACCCAGGTATTTGAATCCTGAATCAAAGGGCTCAAAAGGAAATGAAAAAATCACTTTGAAAGGCATCAGATCCTCCTCCTCCAAACCCGCCGAGTAGAAATTTGACTTCTCTTCATTAATCTGAAGCCTCGTGGCATTTTGGAAGATATTCAATATTCTTACTATCGCAATCCATTCTTCTTCACTGGCTTGTGACATAATCAACATGTCATCTATCCTTTATTCCTATGAGCGTACCAGCCACAATCTCCTTTCTAATGAGAATACTCAGGCTCTCCATAATCAAGATGAAAAGGAGCGGTGAAAGAGGGCAGCCTTGTCTGAGGCCCTTACCCCTATGAAAAAAAAAAGGTTCGCCATTGATTAAGAATGCATAAGAGACCGAAGAAACACAACTCATAATCCATCATATAGAGGTTAGACTGAAGCCGAATTTGATGAGGATCAACCGCAGAAAGTCCCAATTGATTAAATCATATGCTTTTTTAAGATCGAGCTTTAAGATTAATGCCTTTTGATTTTTTTGCTTGATACTTAACCCTAATGTATTGTCTCTTTGTACATTATATATCCCTCTTAACAATAGCCATTGAGAATAAAACTTAAAACATTGCAAATGCCACAAAATAAACTCTTATCCACTAAATAGAGCCAACATGACTTTCTACAAAAATAAACAGAATGTGATCAAAACTCAATATTGTCTCCTAAAATTTAAGAAATCTTTATACAAAAAATGATGACAAGAAACTATTTTAGACAACTTCAAGAAAAAAATTTACCCTAAAATAATTAGGGGCAACTCTTAAAGAATTGTTCAAACAATACATTCTAGAAAAATTCAAAAAAATTAAAAGCACAAAAATAATAAATTCAATTTACCAATAAAATGTTCAGGTTCAAGAGAGAGCCATAGATTTTATATCTCTCACTTTTTTCATAGGAAAGAAACAAAGAGATAGAGGAGAACCAAGGAAGAAGACATGTGATATAGTAGGATGAGTTGGAAGAATACAGCCTCTCGATGATTGTACACAACAAATTTCACAGTTCTTGTGCATGAAAGTGTGGTTTTTGGAGCCATGTCCTCTATAAAATTTGTGTGCACTTAATAACTACATAATGAATCTCATTTTAGTACACACAATTGTTTTTTTACAACCTTCTACATGAAATGCAGATACTATTAGTGGATCTTAATTTGTTCTTAAAATGCCTGGTCTTTCATCCCACCACGGTTAAAACTTTTAAATATATGTTTTGTCTCTAGTAGGTTGTCACACAAAGTGATTTGGATTGGATTATTATATTATTTTTCATCTATCTCGATGCTTTTAGAGTGGAAAAAATTGGAGGAATCAACTTACAGGGTCATTTTAGTGATAGGTCCCAGTTTGGAAAATTGGGGTTTGGAACCTTCTAGAGCCATTTGAGGCATTAAATGACATTTTTTGGGGTTCTAGTGTCTGAATCCTAGACACACCCCCTTGTCGATGTTTTACACTTTAAAATATTTCCAACGGTGCAAACCATGCGTCAATTGGAGCTCGTATACAAAAGTTATGCCTCCCGCAAGTTGGCATATCATGTTGATCACCATGGTATGAGAGGATGCCATGTCAGCCCCTATTACTCATGCATACAAGGATATCCACACGAAGAATTTCAAGAAGAATCTAGAAAGTTCAAAACCTTATCACAATTGAAGGTTGAGGAATTCAAAACCCTAATCCTACATGACTATTAGGCTATGTTAAATACTAGGCCACTAGGGGGAGAAGGGGTTCCATTCTATGTTATTGTATTGTGTTCCATAGCAAAGTAGAACATCTGGGCATGGGAAATTAGAGATCATAACAGAGAGGGTTAATGTTTTGCAGTAGCCTAACATGACACATGTCTCACATAAATCCATAGAGAGTGTGTTCTCCATTATACTTGCATTATTTCCATACCAGATAAAAGAGAGTAGAACAACCTCACCTTCTAGTTGGGTTTTCTCCCATAAGGGTTTTCCAGAGAAAATCTTTGTATTCTTTTGTGGATGGTGTATGCTTGTATTTCCATGTTCTTTGTTTTCTACATTTGATATATTTCATGCATAAGAAGAAAATCGGTAACTAAAGGTTATGGAATCTAAGGAATTTAACCTTCATAGTGTAGATTTCAATTTTATTTATCATATCTATTATGACGAACTATCCAGTGGCATATCCATGGAATTTTACAAATCATATTGGTATCAAAGTAGGTTTTCTTTAGGGTATTTTTGGGAAGTTGCAGGATATAGGAATCAACTTAAAGAGAAGTAATAGAAACCCTATCCATGGCAGGCAAGTCTGTTCATAACAACCCTCAAGATCCAACAAAAGATATATTTGAGAGGTTGGAAGCACAAGTCACCAATATCAACCACAATATGAACCTCTTCATGGTAGCTCTAGCAAGCAAACTCAGATTATTCAGAGATGATGGAGGATCTAACTCAAAGATCAGATCGAAGGGGAAATCGAGAGATTAGGAAGACCCTGTAAAGGAGTCGCAAAAAGAACCCGAGAAAGAGAAACTGAGTTTGAGTGTCGTTAACCCTTCATAGTCCCTATTCAAGATGGACGCGGAAGTGGACATAAAGCCATATTAAGGTGAGATCGATGCATTAAAATTGAATCATTGGTTGCAACAACTATAAGTTTATTTTAGCGTCCACCATATAGATGAAGAGCAAAATATTTCATTTGTTAGATTGAAGATAGAGGGCCATGCTTAAACCTGGTGGGAAATCCATACTGAAACACTTAGGCTAGAGGGATATCCCTTAGTAACTAGGTGGAAGGACTTTAAAACTCTCATCAAGACCCAATTCTACCCTATCGGGTATGTAGAGGACCAATGGATCTGGTGGCACTACTTCAGGCAAAGGCAAGGGCAGAGCGTATAGGAGTACACCACTGAGTTCAAAAAGATGTTCATCATGTTGGATATCTCTCCCAAGATCCTAGATGTACTCCTCAAGTATCTGGGGGGTTTACACAGTCATCTACGAAAGTAGGTGATGCTCTTCAAGCCAAGGACATTGGATGAGGCAAGTGTACAACAACAATACCTAGAAAACATAGGCCAAAAGAAAGGGAAACCAAGCGGTTCCAAGCAGAAATAGCACCAGGAAGCTTCCAAGGAGGGGAAGAAGAATTGGAAAGGGGGAAGGATAAGAAGACAGTAGCCACTGCATATCAATGCAAGGATCCTAGCAACCATTGCAACCATTGCAATATTGATGGTCACACCGAGGAAAAGTGTTGGAAATTACATCTAGAGATGAACCCGAAGAACCGCAAGAACGACATAAAGAAAAAGAACCTTCTAGCCACATATTCAAACAATTGGGTTGAAAGTAGCTCCAATGTGGATGCAAATATTTTTTGCACATTTGTGAAAAATGAGGTGAATCTAAGTATCCTTCATCACCAAGAAGACAAGGAGATGATCATGCTCTTCCACATCAAGATTCCAATCAAGAAGACCAAGATAGATGCTTTGTTCGACTCTGGTTCACAGGATAATATCATAGCAATGGATTTGGTCAAAAAGATTAGATTGGAGTTTCACAATAATACTATCCATATCCATTAGGTTGGGTAAACAAGGATGCATAGATCAAGGTAACAAAGCGGTGCAAGATTAAATTTTCTACAAGTGTTGATTTTATAGATGAAGTAGAAATTGATGTAGTACCACTAGATGTATGCAGAGTAGTGTTTTGAATCCCCTATATGTATATGAGGGATGTTATCTTCATGCGAAGATCCACTAGTACAACCTCATCAAGGATGGGAAATCCTTCATCATCAACTCACACAAAGGAAAATAAAAAATATTAGTGGTAAGTGCCAATCAAGCTAAGAAAATGATTAGTTCTAGCATGAAATGTGTTTTACTTTTCCTAAGGGAAGATCAATCTAGTGAAGAGTCATTAAAAGTAAAGACAACCTTAGAAGGTTGTACTAAGAAGTAGAAAAATGAGTAGGAGTAGTTTCTATGGAGGAAGATACACTGGAACAACATCTTTCTAAAAAACAAAGAATGGATCTTGAAGCTGAAAGAGAAATAAACAAATTGAAGCAAGTTGAAAAACCTATCTTTGAAAAAATTGTGGTATCAACTATCCACATTCTAGCATTCAATGATTCCCATGGTACATGAAAAGTATTATGTGTTGAAGCTTCAAAGGAAATCACAGTTGTTGAGAAGGAGTATGATGTTTTTGTAGATATGGAATTGAGCAAGAAATGTGCCAAAAAACCCAAAGAGAGATTGTATTTCCAGATTACTCATGAAGGCTCTGCTTCCTCAATATTGTTGTCTTACATTTATTATGACAAAGGCATGTTGAAAATGGTTATTTTGTAACGAAAGGTTGATAAACTAGAAATATGTCTTAAGCCTAATGAGTATGAGACCAATAGGTTTATTATTGTGCTTAATGATTTTCCAACTGAAGACAAAATTGAATGGCATAAAAAAATATGAAACATAATGGTCAGAGATGTTATACAAGCAACTGTTAATTTCAAACCACTTATGCTGCAAATGAGAAAACTTGAGAACCAATTATAGATTGAGATGGAAACTAACAAGGTTTGTCAAATTTCAATTAATGATTTGGAGAAGAATTTAATTTCTTTGGGAACAATAGTATATGATAAATCCAATATATCCTCAATGATTAAAGATAAGGATAAGGAAATTCAAAATTTCTAGGGAAAGTTGAATTTTCTAGTCACTATACATAGCCATACTAAGGAAATTGTGGAGTTTAAAAAATAAAAAGACAAAATGAAATATCAAATTAGGGTTTTTGAAGAACAAAATACAAAATTGGAAGCAATTATTGACAAAATTAATGAAGAAAAGGTAGCCACTTTATTAGTTAAATTAGCTAAAAATGTGACCATGCGAGTCGTTGAGGAGATTCCAACAACCTTAAATCAATAATAGATCATACATCTCAAAAGGGAGTTATCAACAGTTTGGGAAAGACTACATAAAATGGAAGGTGAATATCAATTGAAAGTTTCATAAACAAATGACTTACAAACATAGGTAGGCCAGAGAAATGCATTGTCAGAGAGCCTTTATGTTGATATATCTTAGAAAGATAAGGAAATAGATAAGTCCTGTCAAAATATTGTAGAATATGAAGAACTAATGCATAATTTTGATTAGAAATATTCGACAACGCATGTATTCCAATAGAGGACAAACACCTCCAGTAACCACTCACACAATGAAATCAAAGATCAACACATCAATGTTTTTACATGGTAAAACCCTTGTGGAGAAACATCCACGACCCCAACCAATGTGGCCACTTGAGACAATTTATTAGTGCAAAAGAAAATATATTACAAAGAGTTTCTCACAATCGATCATTGACGAATGACTCTCTATACTCTTTAAATAGAGATCATGGACCAATTGGGTGCTAAGCCATGGATCAATTTAGTCGTTAAGATCAAGGAGAATATCAATCGTCAGATCACTCTATGTTGGGAACATATCATGATCGTTGGATTACAAATGCATACTAATGCATATTTAAGAAACACACTTTAACCTAATGACACATTAGACCAAGTTGATATTAACTAACTCCTAAGTGTCTAAATATCCTAGCATCCCCCCTTAAAAAAAACTTGGGATAGGATTGAAGGATTTAAAAAGGTGACGCAATAGGATAAGGAAGGATGCATTGGAGCCTATCCCCCTTTAATGACAACTTCTTGAACTCCTAACATAGATCAAAGTTTTGAAAACTTCGTTTCTGTAAGAGACTTTATGAAAATGTCCGCAACTTGATCTTCTGTAAGACAAAATAAAACTTCAATCAATCGATCATGAATGAGGTTTCTGATGAAGTTCATATGTAGATCGATGTGGTTGTTGTGTTGATGTTAAACTAGATATTTGGAGAGCTTGATGGAACTTTGATTTTCACACTAGAGGGTGGTAGGATGTTGTTGTTGGAATCCAAACTTTGAAAGGATCCGTCGAAGACACAAAGATTCTTGACTTGCATTAACCATTGTTCGGTACTCTACTTCCAATGAAGAAAGATAAATAGTGTGTCGTTTATTACAATCCCAAGTGACAGGTCTAGAACCAAGGCTGAAAACATAACCTGCAGTAGACTTTCGATCATCACGGTCATCGACCCAATCTAAATCAGTGAAACCAACCAAAAAAGGAGTCCCCCCTGAACTGTAATGTATACCAAACTGAACTGTACCCCAGACATATTGAAGTATCCATTTAGTTTATTTCCAATGGCTCTCATGGGGTGTTTACATATATTGGGAAACAAGACCAACAGAAAAGGAAATATCATGATGTGTATGAGTCAAATATTAGAGGCTACCAACTAACTGACGATACAAAGTGGCATCAACTTTGGGAGAAGTACAAGTGGTAGCAATTTTGACTCCATACTAGAAGGGAGAAGGGGTTGGTTTAGAATCATCCATGTGAAAGTAGTGGAGAAAGTCACAAGCATACTTAGACTAGGAAAGAAATATTCCTTTCTTGGTTTGCAATACTTGGAGGCGAAGGAAATAATGCAAATAACCTAAGTCTGTCATTTCAAATTTCTTTTTAAGGCTAGTTTTCACATGGATTAAAATTTTAGGGTCACTACTAGTGAGGATAAGGTCATCGACATAAAGAACATGTATTATGAGATGGATTCCTACTTTCTTGGTAAAGACATTAGGGTCAGAATGACATCTAGAAAAATTGGTGTCAAGAAGAAAGTTGTCAATTTTGGCATACCAAGCTCAAGGAGCTTGCTTAAGACCATAAAAAGATTTCTTAAGGAGACAAACAAGGCTGCAGTGATTGTGAACATAGCCACGAGTTCATTCCATGTATATTTATTCTTGCAAATTATCATGTAATAAGGCATATTTAACATCCATCTAATGGACCTCCCATTTATCAGAGGCATCAAGGGCTAGAATAAGGTGGATGGAATTCGTTTTGGCTATGAGGGAATTTTTTTTTATTGTATTCAATGCCTTCAACTTGAGAGAAACCATTGGAAACTAAATGGGCCTTCTATCTTTCAAAACTTCCATATGATGCATACTTAGTTATGTACACCCATTTACATCTGACAAGTTTTCTTCCTTTCGGAAGAGGTACAATATCCCAAGTATAATTTGCTACTAAAGAGTGAAACTCTTCATTCATTGTTGTGTCCCAATCTGGATGACTTGAAGCTTCTGCAAATGATTTTGGATCATGATTCTCTAAAAATTGAGCTAAAAGAGAAGAGGCTCATTGGAACTGTGAACATGTCTGACGTTGATCCGAAGGATCATTGACAATATCATGAACTGCTTCTGATGTTGAATTGATCCATATGGGAAGCAATGGTGCTAGTGCAGGTTCATGTTCAATGGAATCATCCAGAGGAAGGTGAGCAGGTGGAAGTGGATTTTCATCATCACTGTCATCATCATCTTAAGAAGAAATCAAAATAGGAATAGAACATGGAACAAATGTCGAAGATGGCACACATGTCGAATTAGGCTCGCAGGACAAGATATTTTGATCAACTTTAACATATCTTGTAATAATAATTTCAATGGAATGAGGTTGAAGAAGTTTGTAACCCTGACATCTTCAAAATATCCAACAAAAATACGCTTCTCACGTTTAGGTTGTAAATATTTCCTTTTCTCATCAGGATTGTGATCCCATGACCAAATACATGGAAGTGGATTACATATGGCTTAATTTTATTTCATGCTTCTTCTAGTGTTATATTTATTAGAGCCTTTGTGGGAGTGCGATTTACTATGTAATTTGCACAGTTGATGGCTTCCACCCAATAATAAAGAATTAATCCCTTAGATTGGATCATACAATTAGTTATTTCTTTTAATGTGCGATTATTTCTCTTAGAAACACCATTTTGTTGTGGTGTATATGGAACAATATGTTGCATATGAACTCCTTGTGTAGTGCAATAACTTGTAAATTTGTTGTTCACATATTCGCCTCCATTATATTTCATTAACCTTTGAAGTTGATGTCCATATTGTTTTTCTATAAGGGCCTTGTAGGCCAAAAACTTGTCAAAAACTTCTCTCTTAAGTTTTAAGAAGTAAACACGAGTGCATCTGGAGAAGTCATCAATGAAAGTTAAGAAATATTTGCACTCAGAGAAATAAGGAGAAGAAAACGAACCCCACAAATCATTGTGAACAAGCTACAAAGGGGTCGAGGCATGCCAAGAGGCATGTTTGTCAAAATTGTTCTGATGATGTTTGTCGAGAACACAATGACACAAACACCATCTCTGCAAGAAACAAGAGGAAGAACAATAACCATGTGTTGATTATGTAGTTGTTGCAATGAGTGATAATTTAGATGACGAAACCACTCATGCAAAAGTTTTCTCAAGTCATTACTATGAGCAAAAAAAACTGATGGAAAAAATGATGACCCAAATTTTTCAAACTTGTACAACTTGGTAATATTATTAAAAATTGTAGTTGTGATGACATGCTTATGATATTTTAAATCCTTGATTACAACTTGGTGAGGTGAAAACTCTAAGGTTTTAACTTCATCTGTGAGTGATCTTATACATTGATAGAAATATTTAGTAAATACTTGGAACACATAATACATAATTGAAATGACCATTATCTACCTGAATTGTTCCAGACCATACAACACTAAGAGATCTATCATCACCAAAAAATATTTTCTTGGTGTTACATTCATTAAGAGAAAAAAATATGGCTTTATCCTTAGCCATATGATAAGATTCTCTAGAATCAATAAGCCATTCATCAGAAGAAGAAGTAGAAGTTGCATTGAAGGAGAAACCAGAAGTATAAAGTGCATGTCCATGGGAAGAAGAAGAAGAAAAATCAATATTGATGTTGTGCTTCTTCATTGTTGCTTCTAAGGATTCCACTTTTTTTAAACATTTAGACTCCACATGACCCACTTTCCTACAAAAGTTGCAATGTCTATCAGTCTTCTTACTTTTGGATTTTTCTCCTTTGTCACCATTAGGAGTAGAAGCTAGCGGAGAGGGTTTGGGACCATTTTTTTTCTTGTTGTTTTGGTGAGGATGTTTCTTCTTGGGATTCTTGGATTTATCTTTCTACCAGGTCACTAAGGATTTGTTGGATGTACCTACAATGTTGATCAATCCAAGTTGAACAAGCTTATATTGCTCTCAAATCAGAGTATCACAAAAGGACTCAAGAGAGGGTTCTTTATAGGCACTCCCTAGAGCTTCTCCAGTGGCATAAAAGGTAGATACAAAGACCAAATATGCACTACCAATCTTAGAAAGAATATCATATATGCATTAGTGTTCCTTCAGATCTAATTTATAATCTATACATAAAATTCTATCTGTTTTGAACTTAGATACGTAATCTTCAATACAAGGAAAATCATTGGGACTTGAAGTCATTAACTTATTTTCTAACTAGTGGGCTCAAATAATATTGTGTTTACCAAACACATATTGAATCTTTTCCCAAGCTTCATTGGGCGCATCAATTCCTTGAAGGTGAAACCTTAAATCGGGAGGGATGGACATTATGATTAGTCCACATGCTTCATCACTCTAATTATCCCATTTTACTTTATTTCCATCATCAGTGGGTTCTTGTTCTTTTCCCAAGGTAATCCGGTACAATCCTTTACTTCTTTGTACATCCTCCATATTATATTTCCATGAGAAGTAGTTGGTATTGGTAATAAAAATATCACTGGGATAAGACATATTAAACTATGCATAGAATATGTATTTAAAGGATGAAACTAATGGTACGAATGGAAATCTCTTGAAAAAATAGGTTGTTTCAAAAATTGACACTGAAAATGGACTTCAGATGAAAGTTATGCCCTTTTGAAAAAATGTATAAACCGTAACCAAAGAGCCACATGGAAAGTAGAAGTTGGTCCACGTGGTGACGCTCCTCCTTATAT